>NW_021025991.1:1085205-1141062 GCF_004153795.1 Camellia sinensis | reverse complement strand
TACAACTTGGTATCAGAGCTAAAGCATAAAACTCACCGAGTACTCCAAGCCAAAACAGAAACTCATCAGAAATCCATGCATGATCCTAAGTATACAGAAATGCCTAATGCAACACATGCAAAAATGCAACCTATAGTAGGCTCGGCTATTCTAAGCATGGCATATGGAATGCTACAGCTAACATGTATTCAATTTACAATTGAAAGTACAATGCAGTTAGTATGATGCGCCGAGCCCGGTGCATGCAAAACAGATGAATGATGCAAACATGCTGTCATACTGTATGCTAATTGAAATATGCCCTAATCTAACCATCATAAGGGATAAATAAAAGGGAGAAAGACGTGGGGTTGGATGACATGCAACACACACACGCACACTTATTACAGTTGTGCCCTCGCGCAGAGGGTCCGAATAAATATACAGTCCCGAATAAAAGAATAGTACAGTCCAAATAATGCAGTCCAAATAATGTACAAATCCCTAATTAATTTACAAATTAACTAAGAAAGCTGTAAAACTGGCATGCAAGCCAGGGACTGCCTTGCTTCTGATGAATGATGCATGTCTGGGCTGCCTTGCGCGGAAATCCATGACGATGCCCCAATTAGCCTCTGTTTGCACCTGTTCTTGAAATGTGTGCCAAGCCTCGGAAGACCGCTAATTCTTGATTTGCTGCAACAGAGAGCAGGAAAGGGGCATAGCAATGTTTTTTCACAAATGTATGCATGCCTCGATCCTCGTGCCACCAATCACGCATATCGAGGCATGATGGCCGAGGTGTCGAATTGCACAATTTAATATGAAATGAATGCACATGAAAACACAACAAGACCTAACTCCATCATGGGTGATCCGGAGTGTCGGTGACTAGGGAATTGAGACACGTTCCGTCACTCGAAGTACGGAACGTACCTCGTTTCCCGTGCCCGAGCTAACTCCTATCCCGAAAACGATGCAATATGCATGACATGCATGAAATGCAACTAAGATACAATCCTAACATGCATAATGTCATGGAATGGCATACACGCTACACGAGGTAATACACAACCGAGCATACACAATGCTATGGATGAAATGGCATACGCAATGCAATAATGGGCTTACACTAACATGAGAGAGCCTCAGCCACACTCACATAGGAGGCCATCAGATGAAAACAAGATGACTCGAAATACGTGCGCGCGTGCACGCAAACCGAGGACCGACCCTCGGGCACCGAAATGCCACTCTAATGAGACATGGCAAAGACATGGAGTATGATATGAAAACATGCAAAAATCAGTAGCAAAATGAGGGGGCAAAACAGCCCCGAAACGAAGCGAAATGACACCCGATGCATGGAATTTCTCCCGAAACGCAAAATTAGGTACATGAAATGGCTTACAGCTATACAAAGCATGCATAATTGATACATGGAATGAAAAGACAGAAGCAAGGTAGCCCTAAAACAAGCATTTTTACAGTTCAAAGAATGGCCAAACAGCAAACAGAGACAGGGCGAAACTAGCATGCAAAAATTGCCCTAAATGTGAGGTAAAGAAGCAACACACAGCTGCTGGCCCCAAACAGATTAGGACCCTTCAACAAAGTTGAAGAGGGGCCCAAAATATGATCTTTTACAGTTCTGAAAAGAGCCCAAAAACAAACACAAGTATGGCTAAATTCTCATGCTAGAAAAAGGCCAAAAGATGGTCAAAGAAGCAAGTGGTGGTTGCGGGCCTTAAACAAACTTTACAGTTGATGGCCGGACCCAAAACAGTATGTACCCAAGCCAAAATAAGACTGTTTTCAGTTCTGAAAAGAGAGATATAACACAAAGTATATAAAATGTGCCTCAAACCATGAAAGACCCTTAATTAGACATGAAGATAAGGGAAAAATAAGACTGTTTTCAGTTCTGAAAAGAGACCAAAAATAGAAGTATCCGAGGCTAACAAGTCATGCAAAAATGGACCCAAAATAGAGGTATAATGACAAGTGGCACATGGAGGTCCCAAACAGTGATGAGCCCTTCTTCAATGTTGAAGAGGGGCTCGAAATAAGCCTATCTACAGTTTACATCATGCTCCAAAACAGATCACACACAGGCCAAAAATACTATGCAAGATTATGGCATACAAAGATGGTATTGAAGCAAGTGCAATATGGAGGGCTCAAACAGTGTTGAGCCCTTAAAAAAAAGTGAAAAGGAGCTCAAAAAAATGCCACTTTCAGTTAGGGCCGGAGCTCAAATATACAAGAAAGAGAGGCTAAGAAATGTTGCAAAAAAAAGCTAGAAAGAGGGAAGTGGTAACTCACCCTTGTAGACCAATCTTTAGCAACTTCTTGGACCAAATTTGCTGCCTCTTAGCCTCTGAAAAACTCCCCAAGTTGCTGGAAATGGAGTAGTGGTGGTGATGCTAGGTGGTGATGAAGAAATGAGGTGTAGGACTTGGATGTTTTTGAAGGAAATGAGAGAGAGGAAAAGGTGGGGGAAAAAGGACCATGTTTTCCCCCAAAAGCTGTCCCCCGGATACAGATATTTTTGGGGGAAAACAGCTATACAGCTGTAAAGTACACACTGTGAGGAGAGAGGCCGGCTGGTTTTTGGAGCTGCAGGTGGCCGGCCGGCCACCCCCCATGGCCGGCCGGCCAAGGGTCAAAAGGTTCAAGTGGATTTTCTGGCCGGCCAGCACAGATAGGTGTCCTCCCAGGTGTCCTCAACACAACCCTGTGGTTCAAAATTGCAAACTGTAAAACAGGAGAGAGAATAGGCCATTTTTAGGAAGGGCTCAAAAGGGTCAGGTGGAATTACTAGACGGCCACCAACTTTTAGGGTCCTCCCATGTGTGTACAACACAAATATGTGGTTAAAAGTTCAAGAAAGTGGCCCAAGGTTGTTCAACATTGGCTCGAAAGTGAGAAAAACGGGCGTCGGAGGGCGCCGGAGGAATATAACTTGGTTGCTGAAACAATTGCTGGCCTCCCACCCTCCTACGGCCTTCCTGGTGATGAAACAGAGGTACCTGCCAAAAATGAACGAAAACCGATGCAAAACGAATGTTCGGGGGCCGGAACGCGCAGTTCGAGGTCCCAAAAACTGGCTGTTAAGCACCGAAAGTGGCATTCGACCACGAAGTGGGTCTCTCAGACCTCAGTGTCCCTCAAAAGGGAGCAAATAAGAAGTATGCCAAAAATCGGAGCAAACGGAGATGGTTAGACGGTCCTGAACCGAGGCACACGGCCTGACGGCTCCGAAAAATTGGGAACCGGGCTCCGAAATGGGCAAAATGGCCTACAGCCACAAAATGTAGCCCACGGCCACTGAGAGATGGTCTACAGGACCTCTCCCTCCCCTCAGGAAAAGAAACAGAGAAAACGGAGTCTGGTTCGCAAACCGAAGCAAGGCACAGAAGAGGGTTCAGAAATCCGGAGGCAGGGCTCACGGCCGCGACTCTGAGACTTCTGAACGAGCACAATATGCAATATCACTGAGCGCTTAATCGGTGACGTCTGAGTCTTAAGGTCGGTCAAAAATGGGGTGTCTATAGTTGGCCATGCCTTAGCTGATTTTCATGCTTATTATGTCATAATATGCCTCTGTTTTTAGTTGGTTTTGGTACACCATGCTTGCTTAGCATACATGCCTTGTAATGCCATATTGTAGCCTTAACAAGCATCTAGGTTTTAACCCTTGTTCAAGCATGCTTTTGGCCTAGCTTTGTGAACCTTTCGTACTTGTTTTGCCATGTTTAAGGTCTGTTTTTGGTTGTTTTGGTCAACCATAACATGTATTGCATAGCTCCTTTGCATTGTTAGCTTGTAGGCTTTAAGTATGTGAAGTGTTGAGCATGCATTGTTTGATTTATTTCAGTGGTTTGGCGCCACTTATAGCATCATTTCAGTCCTCTTAGCATGCTTGTATGCTTGCATTTCATGGCCCCTTTGATGCTCCAAGAGGTTGTGTCCTATGCTCCATGTTTGGTCATTGTGTATGCTTCCATGTGTAAGTCATTTAGATGCCATCTAAGTGGTTTTTTGGCTTTGTTTTAGCATGCTAAAACTCTAATTTTGGTCATTTAATTCATGCCATGTGTGGTTGCATTAAGTGTAGTTCAATCCCCCTTGGGCTTGCTTTGAATCTTGGACCATTGTTGCATGCCATGCTTACCTTGTTTGCTTGTTTTGGCGCCATCATTAACATGATTTTCAGAGCTTACATTGCATGCCATATGACCATGTTGTTCCTCTTTTAAGTGTGTTTAAAATTTGTCTCTATGTGCCTAAGTGTTAGACCTTACATGCATGCCTATTTGTATGTGTTTTGGCTTCCATTCTTGTGCATGCTAGCCATTGTTTTGGGCCTAGTTGAGAGCTGCCTGATTCAGTTTAAGTCCATCTTTTGCATGCTATTCAAATGTTGTTGCATTAACCCACGTTTGCGTGTTTTGGTTGCATGTGTTGCATGCTTGAAATCACTTGCATTTGGCATGCATTCCCTTGGTCAAGTTGCTAGCATGTTTGCATGTCTTGCACACTTGCATGATTAGATCACGTCTCGCACGCTTCATTAGTTTGCATAGTTGTGACATGCTTGTTTGCCTTGTTTGCTTAGGTTGTGTACCTAGTGTACATTGCATGTTTGCATGCTCCCCTCTATACCATATAGCATACTAGTTTGCATGCCTAGGTTGCATTTCATCTAGCATGCATGCCTTGTCCCTTGATCTAGTGATAGGGATTGGGCCTTTGTTTGTGTGTGTGCATTGCATTTGAAATCAAAATGCGTACTTGGTCTCTTCGGCCATCATGCATGGAAATGCATGATTGGTGGCCCGAGAATCAAGGCCCATCCTCATTTGAGTCATAAATATGATAAGGAGTGTGGTTGGTGCATACATTGTTTGAAACGCATTGCCATGCCTTGCCTGCCCTCTGCTGCTGTCAAACAGGTTTTTGTAGGAAGTTTTGGCCGACTGGCCATATATACTGTCGACCGACCAAATATATTTGGCCAAGAGCTCAATGGACGGTCGATGACCACTTCAAAATGGCCGGTGATGATCCCACTCAGCCGGTGGTGTTCCACAACACTCAAAGAAGCAACCTTGGGAGTTGTGCAATTTTCAGAGAACCAGAACAGTCAAAGCAGAGGCAACTTGTGCATGGCAGTGACTTTCCGAGCGGAGCCGAGCGCGCATTGCATTGGGCCCTCTTCCTGAGGCTGTTTATTGCTTTCATTAGATTAGTCAATTTGTTAATTAATTAATTGATTTGTAATATTTAATTAGCTTGTAGGTTAATTAACTTGTATTATTCTTTCGGTCCCTCTGAGCGAGGGCAAATCTGTAATAAGTGTGGGTGCGTGTGTGCATGTCTTCCAACCCCCACTTCTTTCTCCCTTTTACTTACCTGCTTTTGATGGTTAGCATTAGGACATGTTTACTTTAGCATACCTTATACTATGCATGCGTGCATCATTCATTAGTCTTGCATGCACCAGGCTCGGCGCATCGTACTAACTGCATACGTACCTCAAATCTAACTTGAATACATGCTACTTGTGCATTTTCATATGTCGTTTATAGACTAGCCGAGCCTACTCTAGTGACATTCCGTATGTGTTGCATTAGGCATTTAAACATGGACTTGGATTATGCATGATTGCTAACATGTTCTTGTTTTGGCTCGGAGTACTAGGTAAGCTTTCATGCTTTAGCATCCTTGCATGAGTGTGAGTGTTGCCATGACATGATGCTTACCATGTGGCTAGATGCTTATGTGATATAAATTGCTTGAGTGCCTGTGGGTGAAGGTTGGATTGTTTGAGTTGGGACAACTCGTTGAAATCCGTGCTTTAGCCTACTTGCGAGTAGTAAATTTCAAACTGTTTTTTCAAACAAACGGATATGCAATGCTTCGTTCCAAATTAGGCGAACTAGTCTATATTTTTGTGTTGTGCGCATCACATAGTAATTCTAGCTAATTGACTGGAATAAGAACACATAACGTTTTCAAAATCGGATATCACGGTTAGTAGAGGCCGATCTTCGGATCGGGTGAGAGGGGGTGCTCATAGCTGACCTTCCCCAATCGTACCCAAGTTCTCGAGCCGAGGCAACTTTGGTGATGACGGACACGTGGCCTTTGGCACCGAGTCAGGGTTTCCTAAATTCCCCCATAAAAAAATATTTAGGTGGCGACTTTGTATCTGGCAAAGCAATCCATGTTTGGCACTTCTTTTCAAAAATCTGTTTCACAAAACGATTTGCCGAATTTGGACTCTTTGGTTCAGATTAAGAACCGTGACAATTTGAGAGTCCTGAACTGTAGTGAACCCAAAATGAACAGAACGGGACACGTCCTCCCGGGGTGTTCGGGGACATCTACAACTAGATAGTGCGAGTACATTCAAACGTGCCACACGCGAGTGGAGAAGGGCTGCGCAAGAAAGTGCGATGCACTAGACAGTGTGAGTACGTCCAAACGTGCCACACGCGAGTGGAGAAAGGTAACAGAACGCGTGTCAAACGCGAACATGTGTGATAGATAGTAGTCAAACTTGAACCGAAACTTCTCTTGAATGAACCGTACATACAATATTGTCTGGCTTCACCAACTTCAAATGAACCGTACATACAATATCGTGCCTGCACAAGAGAGAGATTTTGACAAGAACAATATAACAGGAACACATGATCAACGCTATATCAAGATACAATTTCAATACAAGATAAACGCGTGCACATATGATGTCGATGAAAAGGTACATAGAAATGCAAGTGAAAAGTGTACAGCAATGCAAGTGAAAAGTGCATAGCAATGCTAGTGAAAAGTGCATAGCAATGCCACTGAACGTGTGTGACAACGCAAGTGAAGAGGTGCATAACAATGCTAGTAGAGCCTGAGTGACAACGTAAGTGGAGAGGGTGCATAACAATGCAACCGAAGTGCGCATAACAATGTAAGCAAAATGTGCGTGACAACGCAAATAGTGTGTGCATAACAATGCAAGCAAAATGTGCATGACAACTCAAGTGGAAAGGGTGCATAACAATGCAACCGAAGCACGCATAACAATGCAAGCAAAACCTAAGTGACAACGCAAATTAACAGGGTGCATAACAATGTAACCGAAGCGTGCATAACAATGCAAGCAAAACATGCGTGACAACGCAAATGGTGTGTGGTGTAACAATGCGAGTAAATCGTGCGTAACAATGCGAGTAAAGTGTGCATAACAATGCGAGAGAGGTGCAACTTCAATAGCATGTTTGAAGCAAAATGCCGAATAAGGAAATACAAGCCTTAACGAGACCAATTCAACCACAACCTCCGATTTACCTCTCAGAGGGTCACAACGTACTTAAAAGGAATACACCTTGCTCTTGACGAGTAACGATGAGCCGCGCATCGAAGACTTGAATTGAAGTTCCCGCGGGGACATTTTGAGCCGAAAAGTGTACTTTTCTTGCACTTTCTCGAGAGCCGAGGACTCCAATCATCACAAAAACACACAGGGAGGACAATGGGGCCTTGAAGACCATCTAGGAGGGCTGCCGACCACCTAGACCAACTGCCGACCACTTGTTGACCAACTAAGTGGTCAGTTAGCTAGAAAAACTGGTTGGCCGACCAATTTAGCAAAACAGGGGCAGCTTGGTCATTTAAAGGTTGACTCTTTAAATATAGAACTCCAAATCACTTTTGGTCTCACACCCAAGGCCGAAATGCACTTCTCTTTGTTCTTAGGCACTTTTCTCTCTCATATCCACACTTTATAAGCATATGCCAATGCCCCTCGCGAAGTTGATTCGCGAAAAACTTTCGATTCTCTTCGTTTTGAACCGATCACCGATCAGAATTTGTTGTCAGAGCTTCTTTCTCCATTTTCACCACTTGAGGTATGTTTCTTTCGAAGTTTAGCACCTTTTCCTGAGCTTTGACTTTCTTTGACTTTTTTCTCTTTCCAGAGAGTTGACTTTTGTTGACTTTTTGCAATTTTAGCTCATTTCGCTCATTTTTGCACCTTTTTAGATGGCTGACCACATTCCACACGATGAAGGTTCTTTGAGAGTAGAGGACGAGCCTGACAACATGCCACTGCCGCCCAGGATTCGGCCTTTTGACAAGGAGAGGTATCACTCTCAGGAGCACATACTACCACCCAACACCTTTCATCATTTCACAAATTTCGAGTGATGAGCACTCGCAGACTTACTACTACGGGTGCCGGAGTCCCACTTATCTCATCACGTGCGCGAGGTGCTATAGACACCTAATTTTGACCATCCTCAAGATTTGGACGTCATCGTTTGAACACACGATGATCATTCATGCTTGTGTTCATTTTGAGTTCTTGGAGGTCTCAATCGCGCGCCTTGCCTTAGGATCCCTCAACTTGTCTATTTTATGCTTGGTTGAGGACTGAGCACTTGCTTGTGTTTTGTTTCTGAGGGAAGAGGGTGGCTTGTTTGCCATCCCTTCAACCCATCGGCCAAGGCGTGAAGCCATCGGCCTTGTTTTCTTGTCATCGACCAAAAGTGTTGGCCGATCGGCATTTTTTTTAGTCAGTTGACCCTTGTATTGGTCGATCGGCCATATTTTCTGGCCGAATCCTGTTCATCTACTTTATGCAGATATTTTATGCCAGCTGGCACAGCTGGCATGCACAATTGATCCCCTTCATACATGTGTATAGAGGGATTTGATCGTTGCTTAGCTTCTCTTAGAAGCATTAGAAATTGAACTTTTATAAAGAGGGAGCCCCTTCTCCCTCCTCAAGGGTTTATAAAAATCACCTTTGAAGGATAGATATAGCCTTATATCTATCTTGCCTTGTTTCTCCATTTTTATGCTTCCAAAGTGTAGTATTGTCTTAGTTTAACACACAAACACCTAGCAATACACCTTCCCTTTTTTGCTGAGGTACGAGGGAGTTGGTTTTGGTGTTCTTGGGTGGGTTTCAACTCAGAAAAACTAGCTGGAGCTTTGTTCTTGAAGAGGTTCTACAAGGGTGAGTTCCTTACTTTAGATACCCCATTCTTGCTTAGGCTTTTAGCGCTTCTTGCTTATTGTTTTAAGCTTAGATTATAACTGATAAAAGTTTGGATTTTTAGTGTTTAAGACCTTTGTTTAAGGTCATTTTTGTGTTTGGGGTTGTTTACCCCCTCTTAGGCCTTGTTTGGCCTTGTTCATGTGCTTTATTTTTAAGCTTTGAGATCACCTTGTTTTGGCCTTCTCACCACTAAAATCCAGAGGGATTTTAGTGGTGGGGATGGTGTTTTAAGGTCTCAAATAGGAGAGGGCTATCCCCTCTCCATGTTGTCTTGAATGCTTGTATAAATGGCTTATGTGGGTAGCATGTTTGCTTAGCTTGTTTTAGCTCCATTTCAGCAAGTATTTGGTGTTATTTTGCCATGTTTTACCTCTGTCTAAAGTTGGTTTAATGGCCTCTTACATGCTCCATATACTTGTCATGCAATCCTTTTATTTGCCTTAATATGCATCATATTGTAACATGTCATTCTAGCATGATTTTGGCTCGACTCCATGAAGTTTTTAGCTTTGTTTTAACATGCTACAGCTCTGATTTGAGTTTCTTTAACCATGTATGCCATGCTTTGTATAGCCATAAGGCATTCTAGCTTGTTTGCTTTGAGTGTCCAGGTCACTAGCATGCTTTACTTGGGTCATTTGAGTGATTTGGTATCACTTGTTACGTTATTTCAGTCCATATAGTATGCTCATATACTTGCATTTGTCACTCCTTTAATGTTTTAAAGAGTTGATGTTTTATGCCTCATGAATGGGTCATTGCGCATGCCACCATGTTTAGGCCTCTAGGATGCCATTTCAATGTGTTTTTGGTCATGTTCTAACATGCCATAACTCTGATTTTGGTTGCTTAAATCATACCATGTTTGGTTTTGATAGGCGTAGTGTAACACCCCTTTTATAGCCTTGCATGCCTCATGCTTTTGGCTCTTTGTTCTTGCTTATTTTGGCCTCATTCCTTGCATGTTTTCGGCTTACTTTGGCATGCTTTAGGACTGTTTTGGTTCACTTTAGCCATTTGCTTCATGTTTCACAGAGCCACAGTTTGTGTCCCTTGGCTAGTCTTAAACTTTGGGCTTTCTTGCATGCTTTACTTGTGTAGTATGGATGATTTGGCATCATCTCTTGCATGATTTTAGAGCTTAACATGTTTTTCATATGTCCATATTTGTCTCTTTTAAGTGCGCTTGAGAGTTGCCTTTTTATGCCTTAGTCTTTAGGCAAATTAGCATGCATGTTTGTATATGTGTTTCTTGCCTTTGTTTCATCATTTTGGCCACTGATCTTGGGCATGGCTGAGGCCTATCCATCTTTAGTTTAAGTCCATCTTTGCATGTTGTTGCATTCTTGTCTTGCATGTTGTTGCATGCTTGCTTCATTTCGCATGTTGTTGCATGCCATGTGTGTTCACATGTTTAGGTTGTATGCCTATCGCATTCCAGTTACATTGCATGATATTGTTGCATGTTGTTTCATCCTAGTCCCATTGCATCGTGCAAGTACGTTTGCATTGCATTATGTGTGCATTCCTTGCCTCTTGATCGACCATGATAAAGGTTGGGGCCCCTTATATGTTGTGTGCATTTCATTTGATATAAATTGCACACTTGGCTCCTTTGGCCATCATGCATTGAAATGCGTGACTAGTGGTCTGAGGGCCGAGAACCATACTCCCTTGAGCTCATGACATGATAGGGAGGGTGGTTGTGCATACATAGTCTTGCAAGTGTGTTGCCATGCTCTTTTTTTTCTCTGCTGCAGCAACGGGAGCATCTCACAGGAAGGGATGGCCGATTGGCTATCTTCAGTGCCGGTCGGCTAAACATTGTTGGCCGAGAGCCTTACATATGGTCGATGACGACTATCCCTTGGCCGATGGCCCTGCCTCTTGGCCGATGGACTCTCAGCATGTCTCCAAGGTGTTTTAGAAGTGTCACAGAAGTTGGCATAGTTTTTAGAGGTACAGAGCAGTGCAAACAGAGGCAACATGAAGCCCGACAACGGATTTCCGAGCGAAGCCAATCGAGCATGCATTTATCCCTCTTCCCGAGGCTGCTTTACCTGCTTTCATAGCTTAATTAATTTGTTAATTATTTAAGTGTTGTAATTAATTAATTAGCTTGTTAGTTAGTTAATTAGTTCATTTGTATTATTCTTTCAGTCCCTCCGTCGAGAGGCCGCAATTATGTAATAAACATATGTGCGTGTGTGTGATGCATGTCTTCCAACCTCCACTAATTTCTCCCTTTTACTTACCCGCTTATGATGGTTAGTTCTAGGGTATATTTCATTTAACATCCTGATGCTATGCATGTTTGCATTCATTCATTAGTATTGCATGCACCGGGCTCGGCGCATCATACTAACTGCATTGTATTTCAATCCCAACTTGAATGCATGTATTGAATTGTCACACCTCGTATGCCATCTTAGATTAGCCGAGCCTATATGAGTTACATTTTTGCATGTGTTGCATTAGCCATTCTAATAGGAACTAGGATCATGCATTGATTACTAATTGGTTCCTTGTTTTGGCTCGGAGTACACTGTGAGTATTTACGTTTTAGCATACTGCATGTGTGTCAATGTTGCCATGAAAGCATGCTTTCCATGAGGCTAATTGCCTATGTGATATAACTGCCTGAATGCCAGTGGGTGAAGGTTTGATTACTTGAATTGGAACGATTCATTGAAATTCGTGTTTTAGCCTACTTGTGAGTAGCAAACTTCAAACCATTTCCAAGCAAACGGATATGGAATGCTTTGTTCCAAATTAGGCGATTTAGTCTACACTTGTGTGTTGTGCGCATCACATAGTAATTCTAGCTAATTAATTGGAATAAGAACGCATGTGTTTTCAAAAACAAGATATCATGTTTAGTAGTGGTCGATCTTTGATCGGGCGAGCGAGGGTGCTCATAGATGACCTTCCCCAATCGTACTCAAGTTCCTGAGCTGAGGCAACTTTGGTGATGACGGACACGTGGCCTTAGGCAACGAGTCAGGGTTTCCTAAATTCCCCCAAAATAAAATATTTAGGTGGCGACTCTATATCTAGTAAAATAGTCCATGTTTGACCCTTCTCCCTTAAAAATTAGTTTTTCAAAACGATCTGCCGGATTTGGACTCTTTGGTGATTTATTGGTCTCGCATTGCACTTTGCGGGATTAGATTCAGAACCGTGACATTTGAGTCTGAACTGTAGCATGAGGCCCAAGGGCGCGTCTACAGTTTCTGGCAACTCTGTTGGGCAGTTAGAGAACTTGACTCGAACTCATGATATCTTGTTTTGACTACACTCATGTCTCTCTTTGCATTTCATTTGCATTGGTGCGCCTAGGACACCGTGTTCGCCGTATGCTATTCTTGAACAGTTTGTCGGAGGCTTGCTTTGAGAAACGTGCCATAAGGTTGACCGATTGTGGGCTCTGCCACGACGGGAACACAAACCCTGATTTTACCGGGGCACCCTTTTTGACCATTCGACGTAGTGCATATTCGGAATCCATATTGACTATTCCAAGCTAGGATAGGTTGCTACCCGATTATAGGTTATTTGAAACCACTGCGTGTGTAGTGAAACTCTAGCTTCTGACAAAATAGGACAGGAAAATCCTACGCCAACATAGGTGTGTTTTGTCTCTCATTTGCTTGCTATGTGCTTTTAGAGTGTGCCTCTACAGGAATGCACGTATCAGTTTGTAAGTCTGGGTATTAGGCCTGCGGGCATCAATATTTTGAGAATTAGTTATATCTACGGGTATTAGATTCTGTTTTGGGACAATAATTTGGGAAACATTGATCAGTGGACGAATACAGTTATTCAGCTATGCCTATGTCTATTCTGGTGAAATTAGGCTGAGATGCTGCCTGTTTTTTCTTTCAATTCAGAGATTCAGTTCTGAGCAACCAGTGTTCTCCTTCACTGAGACAAGGCAGAAAAGGACTAGTCAAGGCTCACCGATTCGTCAGATCCATCAGCCACCAGTCACATCACCTCTGTTTAGTTTACCAGACTCGCGATGACACAAAATTCAGAAGAAATTGTGGTCATGGCAGCTGCACTAAACTAAGGAATCACAATACAGGGTGAGACCGATGTTCAGATGCAACGTCTGCCCAGGTCACCTACCGTACGTCCAATCTGGGAATCTCAATTATTTCAAACCCGTGAGCCCACTACTTTTGAGCTGATAGGAATGATCGGTGATCTGCAGAGATCTGTTGTTGATCTAGCCTACTGAAAATCAGCTCCGCCGTCAACCACGTCACATGCTGGGAACTTCATGCTGGAAGAGCCTCCGCTCTTGGGGTGGCTTGTAATTGAACTCAGCCAACTTGAACCCATCCTAAGTATAGGGAATGGCATGTCGACAACAACCGGGTTCGACTCTGATGTAGCAACCCAAACCTTCGATCAAGCTGAGGTTAGTGGAAAGAACAAGGTGGGGGCAGACATTGATCCCTATGAACAGCTCCTGCAGGCTGTTAAGGCTTTGAAAGCCGGGGGACTGAACAAACAATAGGTGCTCGCAGTTGCTACAAAGATTGTGGATGACACTTTTCCCACTCAGACTGAGGGCAGTTCAAGCCAAGGGGAGAACCGGAAGAAGGGCCGTCATACTGGAAATGATCCTGTTAGATCTAATCCTGCATCCGGAAAAGATCAGAAAACCAAATCAGCGCCTGCGGACCCCTTTGCTAGTGCGTCAAGCAAAAGTCCGCAAACCTCGAAGTATCTACCCCAATTTTGCAGGGTCTTCCATGCCCTTTACATGCCTTTGTCTAAGGCTCTTCAAATCCTTACTGAAAAGGGACATCTCAAACCCTTCGAGCCTTGGTCTCTCCCTAGTCGTCTTCCGTCTAGTCAAGACGCTATCCAGTACTGTGCGTACCATCAACAAACCAGTCATGCCACTGACAATTACTTCCATCTTTGCCACGAAGTACAGGATTTGATTGACAATGAGGTCATCCTCCCACCTAGTTCAGCAAAGTCCATCATCACTGGATCAGTGACCTTTGAGGATAATACTAGTATGTGATCAGGGAATGAACCACCTGCGGGCGGTGCTCAGTTTACTTCAAATGTGGTGTGTGGCACACATTGTTTTGAGTATTTGCGAATGCTGGTTTTTGTAGTTTATGACTTGGGTGTTGAGTCAGTTCTGTGGTTTTGTTTTGAGTCTGTCTCTTTGTTTTGAGTCAGTCTTTTGATTAAGGGTCTGTCTTGTTGTATTGAGTCAGTCCTGTTGTACAGAAGTTGGGTGATTCCGGGGTTGTTACTTCGGATATCACTATTTTGTTTTGTGTTTGTCTTTTCGTTTTCTTTTGGGCCTGTTTCTGTCACGGAGCCAGTTACACCAGAAGATCTAAATGAAACAGCGGTGGTTTTCATACTTGTGTGTTTGTTTCCATCTCAAAATTGTTGTGCTGGTAAATTTGAATGAAACGGCAGTGCTTTTCACATGCTCTTCTGTGCCTTGAAATTATTGCATTGACCTAAGTTTTTCAAAACCTTTTGAACACTGTGGTGAAAACAAAGAGGAAGAAATTCCTTGGGATTTGCAAAACTTTAATCAATTGAGAGATAGAAAGGCATGCTAAGCCCTTGATGAATGAGATCATGCTTGTTAATGTGAGTACTGAGAAGGATCCTGGCTTGATCCAGATTTGTTCTACTTTGTCTTTTGTGCGAGCAATTAGTCACTTTCGTAAAGGATTTCAAAAAATGTTTTGCGCGTCCTGCGAAGACCTGTGTGGAATCGCTCTTGAGATTGTACAGCTTAGGATCACTCTCAACCTCGAGACTCGACCCCTTATTTTCAAACCTTAAACTTAGATTCAGAATGTTCAAAGGTCAATCATGATGTGAGGCCTGTGTGGCTAGATTCGAAGCAGCCCTCGAACTAGAGGCAAGAAAGCCAGATCAAGACGGTCAGATATGATCAAAAGAAGCTTGCAAAGCTAGATGAAAAGCACCCTCTTGAACAAGGGGCAAGAAATGTCAGATGTGCTCGAAGAGTCAAAGATGAAGACTGGCAAGAATGCCAAATCCCAAAAGGAAGGAAAGAAGAAAGTTTTGTTGAAGAACAACCGAGTTCCTATCCCCAACACCAGGGGAAAATTCGGCCTCCATTGGATGGACTGCAATATCATTAGCAAACAATAGCAGCCACTCTCCTAGATTCAAATGGCTTCGAGATCTCAAAATCATTTGACATGGACAAAGCTACACTTTTACCCTTGAGAGGCTTGCTGGGCTGAAAACCCGGAAGGGTGACCCTGGCAAAAGTTAGAGCAAGAAAAAAAGAAGAAAAAGAACAAAAGAAAAAAAAAGAAAAAAAAAAGAAAGAAAAAAGATGAAAAAAAAGAAAAGAAATGAAAAGATGAAAAGAAAAGAAAAACAGAGCTCGCAAGGTTGAAAACCCGGAAGGGCGGCCTTGGCAAAAGTTAGAGCGCAAAATGAGAGGTTAAATACACGAGTGTACCTTAACCGGAACTACGCAAGGCTTGATTCCCATGTTTGGGATACATAGACAACTTCATTCTGAAGTCCAGCCATAAACACTTCCAAATCGATTGTGTCTATGTAATGGTTTTGATCATCTTTGTCTTGGCTGTATCTGAAAATTCGATTGTGATCGTCACTTTGAGGACTGATTACAGTGTGCTGCGGTTCTATTCAAACAAAGGGCAACTTTCTGTTGCCATACAGTGTGCTGCGGTGCTATTCAAACAACGAGCAACTTTCCGTTGCCATACAATGTGTTGTGGTCAAACAAGGGGCAATTTTCCATTGCCATACAGTGCCTGAATCCGAGGTTGTGCATCTCAAGCGTAGGTTCCATGCTCGTTGAGCAGTGGACGTTTGCAAAAACAGTTTTTGAGAATTTTTACTGAGGTTGACTAATTTTTTCGAAAATTATTCTATTTTTCCAAAACTGGACCATTTCTTGGACCCAAAAAAGGAAAAATTTTCAGTGCTCACAACCTGACTTGCATGATTTCAAATCAAAAAATTAAACAAACATGTTAATGTAACTTTCATGTTGGTCAAAATTGTTTTAGTAGAAAGCCAAAACAAAAAAAAAAGGGTCAAAATGATGAACTAGAGGCACAGTTGACTCAGGTGTTCTGTCTTTTCCCCACTGTCAACGTGCTTGCTAGAAAGGGCACTACTCAAGCTAATAGAAAAGGGCTGAAAGCTCTCAATATCCTCCAAGCAACGAGGTGTCAAGCCGAGTGCAAAGAATGAATTGGAACGGATCAGGATATTCCACTCCCTCGTTTGGACGTATCTGATCACGTCCAAACTCCCCAGCAGAGCATCGTCAACCGATGTCAGTTGCAAATCTGCTGCACACCCAGCTGTAGCGCAACCCCTCTGTGAGAAAGTTCACTGTTATGAGCAGAAGAAGAAGAATCTAGCAGAATGCTAGGGGCAAGAGCCCACAACTTCCTGTTTATCCATCAACCACCCAGTGGAGGGATAAAAAAAGAAGAGAGATTGAAGAATAGAGAGATGTGCGATGAGAAAAAAAGTAGGAAAAGGGCCTTTTTAGAAAAATAGAGCCTGAGGGCCGAGTGATGTGAGGATCACAAATGAGAAAGGGTGGGAACCAATACCTGAAGAAACTCGCTCCCCGCGAACCGAGAGGTCTCTCGTCTTTGTAATACGTCCGAGTGTTGTGTTCATTGTGTTGTTTGTCTTGATTCTTGTTTTGAGTCGTTTCGAGTGTTACTTGATGTGTTTAGGTTGTTTACCTTTTGTTTTTCTTTGTTGAGTCGTGTTGACCGTGGTCAGTTGTAGGCTCAATAACTTGTCGAGAACTTGTTTCTCAATTTCAAAAACAAATCGTTTTGTGCTTAGAGTGCTGTGCCATTCTCCACATTTGTGCAAAACAGAATTCGTTCTTTCATAAAATCGCAAGGTTCAACCTGGGTCCTGTCAGAACAGTAAAACCAAGACGTATTTGAAGCTATATGGGTTCCAGACTGCGAAACAAAAGAAAAGAGAGAAAATTCAGAGCATCTGAGTATGTTTCAACTTTTATACATCCCGTACGTTTAGTATGACCCGCCATAAACCGAGCATTGTGTTATGAGCTGTGTGTTCAGAGTGAGCAATGCGTAGTATGGGCTGTATGTTCAGAATACGCCGTATGCAGAATAAACCGAGTACTGTGTTATGAGCCGCGGGTTTAGAGTGAGCAGTGCGTTGAAAAAGCAGTGCGCGGAATAAGCTGAGTACCGTCTTATGAGTTGTGTGCCAGGTGAACTGAGTTATGTGTTCAGAGTGAGCAGTGTGTTGTATGAGCTGTGTGTCGAATAAACCGAGTACTGTGTTATGAGCTGTGTGTTCAGAGAGAGTAGTGTGCTGTATGAGCTGTGTGCCAAATAAACTAAGTACTGTGTTATGAGCTGCGTGTTCAGAATGGGCAGTGTGCTGTACGAGCTGTGTGTTTAAAGTAAACAGAATACTAGGTCAAGCTTGCTTCAAAGCCAGAATGGCAATTAGAAGTGCTCTCCCTGAGTACCATTCCCCACCAAAGTTATCTTGGCTGTGTTTGCAATGAGTTCCTAGGAGATCAATTGCAATGGTGAAAACTAGAGTTTGAATGGTTGTTGCCTAGAACACAAAGGTTTGGAATTTCCGAGACTAAAGTCTGGTTTGAATACCCAGGGGTGTATCCCCGGCTTGAAATCTGTATGGAAGCCCCATAGGTTGAGGTAGCGGGTATGCACCTCGATTCTGGATACTGAACCAACCTAGTCTGTCACCCAGTTGAAGAATATGGAAAGTTGTGAGTATAATCAGGAAGAAAAGCGGCATCTTTCGTTTCCCCAGTAAACGTTGCTCCTTGTCAGCATTTCAGGACCTTTGTACTGCGAGCTGAAGGTAAGTGTTCGAGGAACACGAGGGGAGATCCTAATCGGAGTAGAGCGGTTTACCGCCACTCACCCTATGAGGTGCTTTCTAAAGCGCCACTTTGTTTGTTTATTGCTTTCATTAAACATCATGCATTGTATTGCATTCTACCTTTCGAGTTCCTTCCTCATTTATGCACAGTATTATATGTACTGTTCATTCTGAGATGTTCCGATTCAGTTTAACTGATACCTTTCTCCTTTCGCTTTTGGGCATGTATTTCGACGTGCCTTTCTCCTCTCGTGTTTGATACGTGTTTGGATGACTGCGCTTTCTTGCATAGTTCTTTCCTCTCTAGAGTGTGATACGCTGAGTGGTTTACCTTTCTTCTCTTGCATGTGATGCGCTGAGAGATTTTCCCCTTTCCTCTCTAGCGTGTGATATGCTGAGAGGTTTACCTTTCTTTTCTTGCGTGTGATACGCTGAGAGATTTTCCTCTTTCCTCTTTTGTGTGTGATACGCTGAGAGATTTTCTGTTCCCTCTCTTGGGTGTGATACGCTGAGAGATTTTCTCTTCCCTCTCTTGCGTGTGATACGTTGAGAGATTTTCCCCTTTCCTCTTGTTGCATTGTTTTGCATTCTCCTTCCTTCGGGAAACACGGGGATATGTCCCTATATTTCTCTTTCCTTCGGGAAACACGAAGATACGTCCCTATGTTTTTCTCTCTTTGGTTTAGAGCATTTGGAATACGTTCCAATGCACGTACCTTTCCGAAATACGGGGACATGTCCTTATGTCTCTCCCGGTCCCTTTCCTTACATGATTTCAGCGTGTTTGGAATTGTTTGGTTTATCTCTTCTCACAAATTCAGCTTGGTTAGAGTTGTTCCTTCCTCACACGATTGCAGCGTGTTTGGAATTGTTTACCTCTTCTCACGAATTCAGCGTGGTTAGAGTCGTTCCTTCCTCACACGATTTCAGCGTGCTTGGAACTGTTTTGTTCACCTCTTCTCACGAATTCAGCGTGGTTAGAGTTGTTCCTTCCTCACATGATTTCAGCGTGTTTGGAATTGTTTTGTTTACCTCTTCTCACGAATTCAGCGTGGTTAGAGTTGTTCCTTCCTCACACGATTGCAGCGTGTTTGGAATTGTTTTGTTTACCTCTTCTCATGAATTCAACATGGTTAGATTTGTTCCTTCCTCACACGATTTCAGTGTGTTTGGAATTTGTCTCAAGTTGCGTTGTGTACGCACCTGATTGTTTGTTTTTCCTCCTCTCATGATTCCAGCATGGTTGGAGTTTGTCAGCCTTTGCATCTACTGTATTATTTTGCATCATTGCATTGCATTCGCGCTATTTTGCGCACATCATTTGCACCTGTTAGTGCATTGCATCTTGCATTTCATTCGCGCTATTTTGCACATCGCGCTATCTTGCGCACTGCGTACATGCACCTATTAGTGCATTACATTTTGCATCATTTGTGCTATTTTGCGCACATCATATACACCTATTAGTGCATTGCATCTTGCATTTCATTCGCGCTATTTTGCGCACCTCATATGCACCTGTTAGTGCATTGCATTTCATTTGCGCTATCTTGCGCACCTGACCTGTACTTGTTAGTGCATTGATCGCACTGTCTTGTGCACCTGAATTGCATTGTTATGTACATCTTTAACTTGCGTTGTCTCGCACGTTACTTGCATTGTTATGCACATTTCACTCGCGTTGTCAGGCACTTCTCACTTGCGTTGCTATGCATGTTTCTAACGATATTATACCTGTTAAGTTTCTTTCTTTTGCAGACACGATATTGTATGTACGGTTCATTTGAAGCTAGCGAAACCAGACGAACTAGACAGGTATTGTATGTACTCCGTGTGAGACATAGCGAGAATTTTATAATTCTCTTACATCATTTCTGCATGTAATGTAGTTAGATTTGTGTTCTTCTGCTTAAAACTGTTGCATGTTTTGCTTCATTACAGTTTTCTTTGCATGATCATAAGTTATGTTTGGCAACGTGCATGTTCCTTGCATCTTGCCCCTGCATTCGGGCGCATTTCTTTGTTATCTTGTATGCTTGTCTAAGTCTTCGGCCTTGTCAAAAATGGGTCGTCTCTGGGCTTTGACATTCACTCCCGTCATTTTTATGACTTTCGAGTTCTGTCAAAGAGGGGCAACTGCAGACACCCCATTTTTGACCGTCCTCAAGACTTGGACATCTTCATTTGAACACTCGATGGTCATCTATGCTTGTGTTCGTTTTCAGTTCTCGGAGGTTTCGGTCTCGCGCCTTGCCTTAGGATCTCTCCACTTGTCTGTTTCGTGCTTGGTTGAGGACCAAGCACTTGTGTTTTTGCTTCTGAGGGAAGAGGGCGGCTTGTTTGCCATCCCCTCAATCCATCGGCCAAGGCATGAAGCCATCGGCCTTGTTTTCTTGTCATTGGCCAAAAGTGTTGGCCGATCGGCACTTTTTTTGGTCAGTCGGCCCTTGTGTTGGTCGATCGGCCAGTTTTTCTGGCCGAACCCTATTCATCTGCTTTATGCTGATATTTTATGCCAGCTGGCACAGCTGACATGCACAATTGACCCCCTCCATACACGTGTATGGAGGGATTTGCACTTTGCTTAGCTTCTCTTAGAAGCTTTAGAAATTGATCTTCTATAAAAAAGGGAGCCCCTTCTCCCTCCTCAAGGGTTCAGAAAAATCACCTTTGAAGGATGGATATAGCCTTATATCTATCTTGCCTTGTTTCTTCATTTTTGTGCTTCAAAAGTGTAGTATTGTCTTAGTTTAACACACAAACACCTAGCAATACACCTTCCCTTTGTTGCTGAGGTACTAGGGAGCTGGTTTTGGTGGTTTTGGTGGTCTTGGGTGGGTTTGAACTCAGAAAAACTTGCTGGAGCTTTGTTCTTGAAGAGGTTCTACAGGGGTGAGTTCCTTGCTTTAGATACCCCATTCTTGCTTAGGCTTTTATCCCTTCTTGCTTATTGTTTTAAGCTTATATTATAACTGATAAAAGTTCTGATTTTTAGTTCTTAAGACCTTTGTTTAAGGTCATTTTTGTGTTTGGGGTTGTTTACCCCCTCTTAGGCCTTGTTTGGCCTTGTTCTTGTGCTTTATTTTTAAGCTTTGAGATCACCTTGTTTTGGCCTTCTCTTCAGTGGTGGGGATGGTGTTTTAAGGTCTCAAATAGGAGAGGGCCATCCCCTCTCTTTGTTATCTTGAATGCTTGCATAAATGGCTTATGTGGGTAGCATGTTTGCTTAGCTTGTTTTAGCTCCATTTCAACAAGTATTTGGTGTTATTTTGCCGTGTTTTACCTCTGTCTAAAGTTGGTTTAATGGCCTTTTACATGCTCCATATACTTGCCTTGCAATCCTTTCATTTGCCTTAATATGCATCATGTTGTAACATGTCATTCTAGCATGATTTTGGCTCGACTCCATAAAGTTTTTAGCTTTTTTTTAACATGCTAAAGCTTTGATTTGAGTTGCTTTAACCATGTATGCCATGCTTTGTATAGCCATAAGGAATTCTAGCTTGTTAGTTTCGAGTGTGTAAGTCACTAGCATGCTTTACTTGGGTCATTTCAGTGATTTGGCATCACTTGTTATGTTATTTTAGTCCATATAGTATGCTCATATACCTGCATTTGTCACTCCTTTAATGTTTTAAAGAGTTGATGTTTTATGCCTCATGAATGGGTCATTCCGCATGCCTCCATGTTTAGGCCTCTAGGATGCCATTTCAATGTGTTTTTGGTCTTGTTCTAACATGCCATAACTCTGATTTTGGTTGCTTAAATCATACCATGTTTGGTTTTGATAGGCGTAGTGTAACACCCCTTTTGTAGCCTTGCATGCCTCATGCTTTTGGCCCTTTGTTCTTGCTTATTTTGGCCTCATTCCTTGCATGTTTTCGGCTTACTTTGGCATGCTTTAGGACTGTTTAGGTTCACTTTAGACATTTGCTTCATGTTTCACATAGCCACGGTTTGAGTCCCTTGGCTAGTCTTAAGCTTTGGGTTTTCTTGCATGCTTTTCTTGTGTAGTATGGTTGATTTGGCATCATCTCTTGCATGATTTCAAAGCTTAACATGTTTGTCACATGCCCATATTTGTCTCTTTTAAGTGCGCTTGAGAGTTGCCCTTTTATGCCTTAGTCTTTAGGCTGATTAGCATGAATGTTTGTATGTGTATTTCATGCCTTTGTTTCATCATTTTGGCCACTGATCTTGGGCATGGCTGAGGCCTATCCATCTTTAGCTTAAGTCCATCTTTGCATGTTGTTGCATTCTTGTCTTGCATGTTGTTGCATGCTTGCTTCATTTCGCATGTTGTTGCATGCCATGTGTGTTCACATGTTTAGGCTGTATGCCTATCGCATTCTAGTTACATTGCATGATATTGTTGCATGTTGTTACATGCTAGTCCCATTGCATCATGCTTGTATGTTTGCATTGCATTATGTGTGCATTCTTTGCCTCTTGATCAAGCATGATAGAGGTTGGGGCCCCTTATATGTTGTGCGCATTTCATTTGATATGAATTGCACTCTTGGCTCCTTTGGCCATCATGCATTGAAATGCGTGATTAGTGGTCTGGGGGTCGAGAACCATACTCCCTTGAGCTCATGACATGATAGGGAGGGTGGTTGTGCATACATAGTCTTGCAAGTGTTGCCATGCTCTTTTTTTCCTCTGCTGCAGCAACGGGAGCATCTCACAGGAAGAGATGGCCGATTGGCTATCTTCAGTGCCGGTCGGCTAAACATTGTTGGCCGAGAGCCTTATATATGGTCGATGACCACTATCCCTTGGCCGATGGCCCTGTCTCTTGGCCGATGGACTCTCAGCATGTCCCCAAGGTGTTTTAGAAGTGTCACAGAAGTTGGCATAGTTTTTAGAGGTACAGAGCAGTGCAAATAGAGGCAACATGAAGCCTGGCAACGGATTTCCGAGCGAAGCCAATCGAGCATGCATTTATCCCTCTTCCCGAGGCTGCTTTACCTGCTTTCGTAGCTTAATTAATTTGTTAATTATTTAAGTGTTGTAATAATTAGTTGTAGCTAGTTGTTCATTTGGTTTTGTAATTAATTAATTAGCTTGTTAGTTTGTTAATTAGTTCATTTGTATTATTCTTTCGGTCCCTCCGTCGAGAGGCCGCAATTATATAATAAACATGCGTGCGTGTGTGTGATGCATGTCTTCCAACCTCCACTAATTTCTCCCATTTACTTACCCGCTTATGATGGTTAGTTCTAGGGTATATTTCATTTAACATCCTTATGCTATGCATGTTTGCATTCATTCATCAATATTGCATGCACCAGGCTCGGCACATCATACTAACTGCATTGTATTTCAATCCCTACTTGAATGCATGTATCGAATTGTCACACCTCGTATGCCATCTTAGATTTGCTGAGCCTATCTGAGTTGCATTTTTGCATGTGTTGCATTAGCCATTCTAACACGAAATAGGATCATGCATTGATTACTAACTAGTTTCTTGTTTTGGCTCGGAGTACACTGTGAGTGTTTACGCTTTAGCATACTGCATGTGTGCTAATGTTGCCATGAAAGCATGCTTTCTATGAGGCTAATTGCTTATGTGATATAACTGCCTGAATGCCAGTGGGTGAAGGTTTGATTACTTGAATTGGAACGATTCATTGAAATCCGTGTTTTAGCCTACTTGCGAGTAACAAACTTCAAACCATTTCCAAACAAACGGATATGCAATGCTTTGTTCAAAATTAGGCGATTTAGTCTATACTTGTGTGCTATGCGCATCACATAGTAATTCTAGCTAATTAATCGGAATAAGAACGCATGTGTTTTCGAAAACAAGATATCATGTTTAGTAGTGGCCGATCTTTGATCGGGCGAGCAGGGTTGCTCATAGATGACCTTCCCCAATCGTACCCAAGTTCCCGAGCCAAGGCTACTTTGGTAATGACGGACATGTGGCCTTAGGCAACGAGTCAGGGTTTCCTAAATTCCCCCAAAACAAAATATTTAGGTGGCGACTCTGTATCTGGAAAAGCAGTCCATGTTTGGCACTTCTTTCTTAAAAATCAGTTTTTCAAAACGATTTGCCGGATTTGGAGTCTTTGGTGATTTATCAGTCTCACATTGCACTTTGTGGGATTAGATTAAGAACCGTGACATTTGAGTCTGAACTGTAGCATGTGGCCCAAGGGCACGTCTACAGGTGTGTACTTCACTTTTACATTTTTTGCGATGTATTTTGCATTTCTTGCACACTTCATGCTTTCGCTATGTGTTATATCTACTCATTCTGAACACATTTACATACACAGCGCTTCTGCTCATTCTGAACATAACTAACAACACAGCATCCGGTTCATTGGGCACACAACTCATACATAGCATTCTATTCATTTGGCACACAGCTCATAACACAATACTTTGTTCATTTGGCACGCTGCTCACAACACTGTATTATGTTCATTTGGCACGTAGCTCACAACAGAACACTCTGTTGATTTGGCACACAGCTTACAACACAGTATTCTTTTCATTTGGCACACAGCTCACAACACAACACTCTGTTTATTTGGCACGCAGCTCACAACACAGTATTCTGTTCATTTGGCATGCAGCTCACATCACAGTATTTTGTTCATTGGGCACGCAGCTCACAACACAGTATTCTGTTCATTCGGTACGCAGCTCACAACATAACACTCTATTCATTTGGCACGCAGCTCAAAGCACAGTATTCTGTTCATTTGGCATGCAGCTCACAACATAACACTCTGTTCATTTGGCATGCAGCTTACAACACCGTATTCTGTTCATTTGGCACGCAACTTACAACAGAACACTCTGTTCATTTGGCACGTTGTAGACACCCCATTTTTGATTGTCCTCAAGACTTGGACATCGTCGTTTGAACACTCGATGATCATCCATGCTCGTGTTCATTTTAAGTTCCTAAAGGTCTCGGCTGCACGCCTTGCCTTAGGATCTCTTAACTTGTTTATTTTGTGCTTGGTTGTGGACCAAGGACTTGTGGTTTTGCTTCTAAGGGAAGAGGGTGGCCTGTTAACCATCCCCGCAACCCATCGGCCAAAGCTTTGTGCCATCGGCCTTGTTTCCTTGCCATCGGCCAAAAATGTTGGCTGATTGGCACCTCTTTTGGTCGATCGACACTCGTTTTGGTTGATCGACCATATTTCTTGGCCAAGACCTTTCCACCTGCTTTAACAGATATTTTTGTGCCAGCTGTGACAACTGGTGAGCACAATTCTCATCCTCCATACACGTGTATGGAGGGATTGAATCAAGGCTCAAGCTTGTTCAACAAGCTTGAGAATTGATTTTCTATAAGAAGGGAGACCCCTCTCCCTTTCCAAAGGTTCTGAAAAGTTGATATAGAAGATATATATCTCTCTCTCTATATTTTACCTCTCTCTCTTCATTTACCCTTGTTTGTGCTCAAAAGTGTACAATCTTCATACTATTGCACACAAACACCTACTAGAACACCATCCTTTTGTTGTTGAGGTACATAGGAGTTGGTGTTAGTGTTTTTTGGGTTGGTTTGAACTCAGAAAAGCTGCTGGAGTTGTGTTCTTGAAGGTGTTCTTCAAGGGTGAGAAACTAACCTTTTAATCCCTTGTTTTGGCTTAAGCTTTTAGACCTATTTGCATGCTGATTTAAGCTTAACTTTCTACTGTAAAAAGTTCTGATTTTTCATGCTTGTGATGTTTGTTTAAGGTCACTTTTGTGTTGGGGGTAGTATACCCCCTCTTGGGCCTTGTTTGGCCTTGTTTTGAACCATCCTTTTAAGCTATGGGGACCTCCTTATTTTGGCCTTCTCACCACTGAAATCTAGAGGATTTTCAGTGGTGGAAAGGTGGTTTTGAGGTCCCAAACAGGAGAGGGTCATCCCCTCTCCTTCTGTCTTGTATGCTAGTATAAATGGCTCATAACAGTAGCATGTTTGCTTAGCATGTTTTCGTTCCATTTCAGCAACTTTTTGGTGTTATTTTAGCATGCTTCAACTCTGTTTTAAGTTGGTTTGATAGCATCTTGCATGCTTCACACACTTGTAGAGCATTCTTGCATGCTTGCATAACATGCATCATGTGTTTGGACCATCATTCTTGCATGTTTTGGCTCAACTCAAAGAAGCTTTCCCGCATGTTTTACCATGCTTGAGCTCTATTTGATGTTGTTTTAGTCATGCATGGATTATTTTGTATAGCCATGGTTCAATATAGCTTGTTAATTTTGTGTATCAAGTCGACTAGCATGCATTGCTTAGACTATTCTCATGATTTGGCATCATTGGAAATGATATTTCAGTGCATGTTTCATGGTCATACACTTGCCTTCGTCATTCTTTCAATACTTTGAAGAGTTGGTGTTTTATGCTTTAAGAGTGGGTCATTGTGCATGCCTCTATGCTTAGGCCTTTGGGCTATCATTTCAATGTATTTTTGGTCTTGTTTTACCATGATGCATCTCTGATTTTTGTTGTCAAAGTCATGCCATGTTTGGTTTTGATAGGTGTAGTGCAATCCTCTTTGTTGGCCTTACTTGCATCATGCCTTATGCCTTTCATGTTGACTTGTTTTGGCTTTGGTCCATGCATGTTTTATACTCACTTTGGTATGTTTTAGGACTATTTTGGTTTGCTTAGGCCATTTGCTTCATGTTTTGCATAGCCTTAGTGCAAGTGCCTATGCTAGCTTCAAGCTTTAAGCTTTCTTGCTTGCCATACTTGCATTGTTTGGTTGATTTGGCATCATTCCATGCATGATTTCAGAGCAAGTAGTGTTGTCACACTTGCATGCTTTTTACTCTTTAAGTGCTCTTGAGAGTTGTCCTCTTTATGCCTTAGTTCTTGGGCCAATTGGCATGCATGTTTGTCTTACATTTCATGTCATCAATTCATCATTTTGGGCATGGCTGAGGTCTGTCCATTTTTAGTTTGAGTCCATTTCGCATGTGTAGACACTCCATTTTTTACTGTCCTTAAGACTCGATTGTGCTTGCAGGTACATCCAGCCACAAGTTCGATTGCTCGTCGAGTGCTCGACTTTCGTGGCAGAACATCACAGGTTTGAGTTTTCCAAACCCTGTATCCTTTCTGCCCCATTTTTGGACCATGTGTTGGTCCTTTCAGCATGTTTCTCTTGGTTCACTGCCGGCCATGCACTTTCCCCTGCCTGCTACTGATGATGCCTGCCAGCCATCAGTGAGGCAATACCGGCCACAACTGGTGGCTGGCAGAACTCTTTGTCTCAGCAGATTTCACGCCAGATCTTTTGAGCCAGCTGGTTTTCACTCATCTCTCCTCCATACACGTGTATGGAGGGATGAGCCTCTTTTCAAGCTTGTTTAACAAGCTTTGCATTGCCTTTCTTCTATATAAGGAGAGGTTCCTCCTTCATTTGAGAGATTCAGAAAAAAAAAAAGGGCTGAGAGTTATAGAGATAGCTTTGTATCTATATCTCTCTTTGTTCTTGTTTTGTGCTTCAAAAGTGTACAGACAAAACACACACTCAAACACCTTGCTTGAGTTGATGAGGCTTCTTGAAGTTATTTTTGGTGTTTTTGGTTGATTTGAGCTTGAAAAGCTTGCTGGAGCTGCAGTTTTAAAGAAGGTCTTCAAGGGTGAGCGTCTATCCCTTAAAACCCCCATTCTTGCTTAAGCATTTAGCCCTTCTTACATTCTGTTTTAAGCTTAGCTTTCTACTGAAAAAAGTTCTGTTTTTGTATGCTTAAAAAGTTTGGTTAAGGTCACTTTTTTGTTTGGGGTTGTTTACCCCCTCTTAGGCCTTGTTTGGCCTTGCTTTTGTGCCTTCTTTGTGACCCCTTTGGGACCACCTTGTTTTGGCCTTCTCACCACTGAAACTCAGAGGAATTTTAGTGGTGGAAGGGTGTTTTGAGGGCCCAAAAAGGAGAAGGTCATCCCCTCTCCTTGTGTTGTGTTTACTTGCTTTGAATGCCTCATGTGTGAGCACATTTGTTAAGCTTATATTGGCCACATCTTAGCTTGTATTTGGGGTTATTTTGCTATGGCATACCTCTGTTTTTGCTTGGTTTGGTCACCCCATGCATGGCCTTATACACTTGTAGTGTAAATCACACACACTAGCTTTATATGCTTCTTGAAGTAGCATGTCTTTCTAGCTTATGTGGAGTCCATTTTAGCATGTTCTTAGGCTTATTTTACCATGTCATACCTCTGTTAGGGTTTGGTTTGGTTGGCACTTGCATGCTCCATCCACTTATAGTGCAATTCCATGATATAGCCTAACATGCATCATGTTTTAACATATCATTCTAGCATGTTTTTGGCTTAACTTCATGAAGCTTTTATCCATGTTTTAACATGCTTTAGCTCTGATTTTGGTTGTTTTGGCCATGCATGACTTGCTTTGTATAGCCATAGGGCATTCTAGCTTGTTAGCTTTGTGCATCAAGTCCACTAGCATGCTTTACATGGACTATTTGAATGATTTGGCATCATTTATTATGTGTTTTTAGTTCATGTTTCATGTCCATGTATTCACATTTGTCACTCATTCAATGTGTTGGAGGGTTTGCCCCTTTATGTCTTAATATGAGTCATTGTGTATGCCTTCATGCCTTAGCTTGCGAGCCATCATTTCAGTGCTTATTTGGGGTTATTTTGCCATGATATAACTCTGATTTTTATTGGTTAAGTCATCCCATGCTTGGTCCTAACAGGTGTAGTGTAATCCACCTTGTTTGCCTTGCATTCACCATGCCTTTTGCCCTTTATGCTAGCATGTTTTGGCTTCCTTCTCTACATGTTTTAGACTTATTTTAACAGGTTCTAGGACTGTTTTGGGTTGCATTTTCCATATGCTTCATGTTTTGCATAATTGTGGTACAAGTGCCTATGCTAGCTTCATGTTTCGGGCACCATAGCATGCTTCTTTTGTGTTGTGTACATGATTTGGCATCACGTAATACTTCATTTCAGAGCATGCAACATTGACATGTTCCCACTTCATTCATGCTTTGAATGCCTTTAAGTGTTGTGCATTGTTGCCTAGTTTAGGGCCTAGCATGTATGCCATCTTGCCTAGGTATTCGAGCCCTCATCTCAGCATATGTTGGTCTTTGTTAAGACCTACTTGAGCTCTGTCCATGCTTAGTTCATGCATTTGTGCCATGTATTGCATGCCTCCTTTGTAGTCCTCTTTACTAGCTTCATGCTTTAGGACCTTGGCATGCTATACTTGTGTTTGTTTGAATGATTTGGCATCATTTCTTACTTAATTTCAGTGCATTTAGTGTTGTTACACTTCCGCATTTATCACTCCTTGAGCCTTCTTGAGGGTTGTGCTCTTAGGCCTAGTTGATTGGCCAATGCATTGTGCATGCATGCCTTGTCTTTTGGTGCCTTTGTTTTGGTGTTATGGCCACTGATTTGGGGCATGATTAAGGTCTACCCTTTTGGTTTAGGTCCATTTGGCATGTTCACTTGCATGTTACTTGAATGCTTATTTTATCTTGCATTGAGTATGCATGTCCCTAACATTGCTAATTCATCCTTGTAGCATTGTATTGTGCATGCGTGCATTACCATTGTTCGCATATCATTTGCTTTGCTAAGTTAATCATATTACATTGCATTGAGTATGCCATGTAGTTGCATGTTTGCATGCTTTAGTCATATTGCATGTTTGCTATACTTTGTGTTGCATTGTTGTTTGGATTAAGTATTAATCCAAGCATGAGAAACAAGAGACGTTTCATACTTGAAGTGATGAAACGTGCCTCAATTCTCAGTCGCCTACGCTCTTGATGATGCATGACAGAGTTTTAGGCTTTATATGTTTATTTGTGCATTCATTTTACATTGAATTGCACAAGTTGGATCTTTGGACATCATGCATTGAGATGCGTGGTTGATGGTCTTAGATCCGATTATGCCTCTCCCTTGATGTTTCGAGGTGATATGGGGTGGCATAGTGCGTACATATCCTTGGGAGATCCTCTATTTCCTCTGTTTTGTGCTCTGTTGCA
Organism: Camellia sinensis; assembly: GCF_004153795.1. Classification (NCBI taxonomy): domain Eukaryota; kingdom Viridiplantae; phylum Streptophyta; class Magnoliopsida; order Ericales; family Theaceae; genus Camellia; species Camellia sinensis. Next base: position 1,111,094 of record NW_021025991.1, on the reverse strand, counting down.
GCTTGGTGTCACAACACACCAGTGGCCGATAGCCTCTCATCCTTGGCTAGCACCCCCCTCATCCTTGGCTAGTAGAATGCATCCTTGGTCAGCAGTAGGGTCAGCAGAAGCTTTTCATGGCCGGCAGGCCACTGGTGCATTCCCCAGCATGGATTTGGTAAGTTGCAGCAACAAGTTCTTGAGGACACCCTGCAAGCAGAGCCTCAAGAGAGCAACCGGAAGGTGTTTCGAGGCAAGAAACCGAGTGCGAGCATGCATCATTTTCTTCTTCAAATAGAGCTGGAGCAGCTTATTTTAAATGTTTACTTTTTAGTTAGCATTTGTTGTTTGTAACTTAGTGAATTTGTTAATTAATTAAGTGTTGTAATAATTAGTAAGTAGATTGCTTATTATTCATTTCGGTTGTGTAATAATTAGTCTAATTAGATTATTAGATTAGTTGCTTAGATTAGCTTAGATTAGCTTAGTGTAGCTTATTCGTTCGCACCCTCCGTCGAGTGGGCGAACTTTATAATAAGTGTGCGTGCGCGTGTACATGTCTTCCAACCTCCATTTTTTTCTCTTTTTTACTTACCTGCTTTCAGTGGTTAGTTTTAGGGCATGTTTCAATTAGCATGCTTATGTCTGCATGCATGCATCATTCATCTGTCTTGCATGCACCGAGCTCGGCGCATCATACTAACTGCATTGTATTTCAATTCCAATTTGAATACATGTATCAAGTGTAGCATTCACATGCCATTTTAGAATGGCCAAGCCTATTTCTAGTTTCATTTTGCATGTGTTGTATTAGCCATCTTAATATAGCTGGGATCATGTATGATTTCTAACTAGCTATTGTTTTGGCTCGGAGTACTAGGTAAGCTTTTATGCTTTAGCATCTTGCATGAGTGTGAATGTTGCCATGATAGCATGCTTGACATGAGGCTATGTGCTTAAGTGTTTAATTGGCTGAATGCCTATAGGTGAGGGTTGGATTGCTTGAATTGGAACAATTCATCAAATCCCTGTTTTAGCCTGCTCGCGAGTAGCGAACTTCAAACCTATTTTCAAACAAACGGATATGCAATGTTTTGTTCCAAATTAGGCGATCTAGTCTATACTTGTATATTGTGCGCATCATGTAGTAAGATTAGCTAATTAACCGGAATAAAAGCACATGTGTTTTCAAAAACAAGATATCATGCTTAGTACAGGCCGATCTTTGATCGGGCGAGTGGGGGTGCTTATTGCATGATCGTCCCCTCTCGTACCCAAGTTCCCGAGCTGAGGCAACCTTGGTGATGACGGACACGTGGCCTTAGGCACGAGTCAGGGTTTCCTAAATTCTCCCAAAACAAAATATTTAGGTGGCGACTCTGTATCTGGTAAAGCAGTCCATGTTTGACACTTCTTTATAAAAATTAGTTTTCCAAAATGATTTGTCGGATTTAGACTATTTGGTGATTTATCGGTCTTGCATTGCACTTTGCGAGATTAGATTCAGAACCGTGACATTGAGTCCGAACTGTAGTAGTAGCCCAGAAGAAAATGAGATTTGCGCCCCCCTTGCGAGCGTGGATATCGGAGAGTTCCCGGGAGCGCGTCTACAACATGTTGTTGCATGCTTGTCATTTCGCATGTTGTTGCATTGCTTGGTACATTGCATGTTGCCGCATGCTTGTCGCTTTGCATGATTCTTGCATGTTGTTGCATGCTAGTTGCATTGCATGACATTGTTGTTGGTATACTCATGTTGCATTAGCTTTGCTTGTATGCTTAGGTTGCATTGCATTGAGTTGGCATGCCATTAGTTTTGATAAGTCAATCATGTTGCATTGCATAGCATCTCCACATCGCATGCACCGAATTGTGTTTGGTTTGGGTATTAAGCCAAACACGAGGAACGAGGGACGTTTCATACTTGAAGTGATGAAACGTGCCTCAATTCTCGGTCGCCGACACTCTTGATCAAACATGATAGAGTTTAAGGCATTTATGTGTTTTTGTGCATTTCATTCACATTGAATTGTGCGACTCGGCCACTTTGGCCATCATCCATCGAAATGCGTGATTGATGGCTTGAGAGTCGAGCACTACACTCCTTTGAGCTTCAAATATGATAAGGAGTGTGGTTGTACAGACATTTTCTTGCAAATGTATTGCCATGCCTCTGTTTGTACTCTGCTGCAGCAAAAGGAGCAGTTTGCAGGAAGAGATGGCCAATCGGCTATCTGGTGTGCCGATCGGCTAACAGTATTTGGCTGATAACTTCAAAACTGGTCGGTGACCCTCATCTCTTGGCCGATGGCCTTACCTCTTGGCCGATAACCTCTCAGAATGTCCATGAGGTAGGTCAGTAGCATCACAGAAGTTGGCATAATTTTCAGAGGTGCAGAACAGTGCAAACAGAGGCAACATGAGGCATGGCAACGGATTTCTGAGCGAAGCTGACCGAGCATGCATCTCTTCATCGCCTGTGAAGCCATTTCAGTATTCATCATTAGTTTGTGTAATTTAATCATTTAATTGGTTTTGTAATATTCATTTAGCTTAGTGTAGCTATTTGTTTCAATTTGGATTGTAATAATTAATTAACTTGTTAGTTAATTAGTGTTGGTGTTGTAATAATTAGTCTAATTAGATTATTAGATTAGTTGCATAGTGTAGCGTAGCTAGCTTAGCCTATTCATTCGGACCCTCTGTCGAGAGGGCCAACTTTTGTAATAAGTGTGCGTGAGTGTGTGAATTTCTTCCAACCTCACGTCTTTCTCCCTTTTACTTAACCGCTTACGATGGTTAGTCCTAGGTCATGTTTCAATTAGCATTCCTATGCTTGCATGTTTGCATTCATTTATCTGTATTGCATGCACCAGGCTCGGCGCATCATACTAACCGCATTATATTTCAATTCCTACTTGAATACATGTATCAAGTTGAATCTCACATGCCACCTTAGAATAGCTGAACCTGTTTCTAGTTGCATTTCGCATGTGTTGCATTAACCATCTTAACATAAACTAGGATCATGCATTGATTACTAACTAGCTATTGTTTTGGCTCGGAGTACTAGGTAAGCTTTTATGCTTTAGCATCCTTGCATATGTGTTAGTGTTGCCATGTTTAGCATGCTTGCCATGAGGCTAACTGCTTATGTGTTCAACTGCCTGAATGCCTGTGGGTGAAGGTTGGATTACTTGAATTGGAACAATTCATCGAAATGCGAGTTTTAAACCCGCTTGAGAGTGGCGAAATCATGTTTTCTAAGCCCACTCGAGGGTGTCAAATCCACGTCTTAGCCTACTTGCGAGTAGCACCTTCGAACCATTTTCAAACAAACAAACATGAAATGTTTTGTTCCAATTTAGGCGATCTAGTCTATACTTGTATGTTGTGTGCATCACATAGTAATTCTAGCTAATAAATCGGAATAAGAACACATGTGTTTTCAAAAACAAAAATATCATGTTAGTAAAGGCCGATCTTTGATCGGGCGAGCGGGGGTGCTCATTGCATGACCTTCCCCTCTCATACCCAAGTTCCTGTGCCAAGGCAACTTTGGTGATGAAGAACATGTGGCCTTAGGCACGAGTTAGGGTTTCCTAAATTTCCCAAAAAAAAAAACATTTAGGTGGCGACTCTGTATCTGGCAAAGCAGTCCATGTTTGACACTTCTTTATTAAAATCAGTTTTCCAGAACGATTTGCCGGATTTGGACTATTTGGTGATTTATCGGTCTTGCATTGCACTTTGCGAGATTAGATTCAAAACCATGACATTGAGTCCGAACTGTAATAGCTAATGAACAAAACGGATTTCGCGCCATTCGCGGCACGGAGCCGGGACGTTCGGGCACGTCTACATATGCAGCTCACAACACAGTATTCTGTTCATTGGGCACGCAGCTCATAACATAGTATTCTGTTTATTTGGCACGCAGCTCACAACACAGTATTCTTGTTCATTCGGCACACAGCTCACAACATAACACTCTGTTCATTTGGCACGCAGCTCATAACATAGTATTCTGTTCATTTGCCGCGCAGCTCACAACATAACACTCTGTTCATTTAGTACGCAGCTCACAACACAGTATTTTGTTCATTTGGCACGCAGCTCACAACATAACACTTTGTTCATTTGGCACGCAGCTCACAACACAGTATTTTTTTCATTTGGCACGCAGCTCAGAACACAACACTCTGTTCATTTGGCATGCAGCTCACAACACATTATTCTGTTCATTCTGAAACTGAATACATCTGTTCATTTGGAACACAGGTAGCTTCCCGTTTCACACGGGGATATGGGTCGATCATCGCGAGGGAGTGGTATATGGAGCTCCCAGATGCTGTTTGACAGATTGTAGATGAGGCAGGGTTTGGCCCTTTTTGCACGGGGTTGTCGTATCTTCAGACGAGCAGGATCCTCATGGGTGCACTTGTAGAGAGATGGTGGGACACCACCAACTCCTTCTATTTCTCCACTACCGGGGACATGACGATGACCGCGTACAACTTTTCGATGCTGACGGGCCTCAACGTGGGAGGCCGGCCGATCCCATACGATTTTGATATGGGCGAGTGGGAGGCAGCTTTGACTTATCTACTCAGAGCCCATCCACCGATCTACAGATCATCATGCATGGTCAGGTACACCTGGTTTACAGAGCAGTACAGGGGGACTATGCCCGAGACTGTTGAGGCCATAGAGCAGTATGCCCGGGGATTTCTGATGTTCCTTCTTGAGACCACACTGTTTTCCGACAGGGGGAACACGATCGGGCTATATCTTTTCAGTGCTCTGGTAGACCTATCACAGGTTCGACACTTTGATTGGGGCGGCGCTGGCCTTGCTACCCTTTACTGCTACATGAGCGTGACCTTCCGCGGGCACGGGAGCATAGTAGGTGGCTACTAGAGAGCCTGGAGGTACATTCTGCCCTCTTGATTTACATTTCTGCTTTTCATTACCTGTATATTGCACATTCCACACATTGCACACATTACATTCTGTACTCTGCATTCCGTACTCAGCATTCTGCATTTTCTATACATTCTGTATTCGCATTCTGCACTCAGCATTATGCGTTTTCTATACATTCTGTATTCGCATTCTGCACTCAGCATCCTGCATTTTCTATACATTCTGTATTATGACTGCCATTGTCTTGCCTTTCATAGCTGTGGGTTTGCGCCTATTTCCTGACGCTCGCCCCTGATTCGGAGGTGGAGGCACCACTCGATGTGCCATACTCGCGCAGATTCGAGGGTCGGTGCCGGCCTAGGCCCCGCGAGACATTGCCATATCTTTAGCAGTACTTTGACACAGTGCGGGAGATCGAGGTAATCCAGAACTCTCAGTCCTTCATGCTTTCAACTTTGATTCATGTAATAACCCGACCCTCGCCCATGTTTCTGACATACTTTTAGTCCTTGAATCTGTACCTTTATATGCTTATTGTGAAATTCCATGTGGAATTAAGTTTAATTAAGTGAACTTTATGATTATAGATTTATATCTGTTTAATAAGAAAATATATTTGTCACAATTAAAATGTTTGGATCAGGAATTGAAAGCCTTAGGAGATCAATAATTCGAAATTAATTTTATATTTAAGATCAGTATAATTTTTAAGTCATGATAAGTATTTTTGTGAAATTTTAATTATGAATGATTAAACTGATTAAGTTTTGTCTTATTTAATTTTTATATATATATGCCTTAGTCATTTGACTTATGAGCCTTAAAAACAAAATATCTCCTATGAGGTTTAGAAAAGAGGAAGTAGGGAGAAGAAAAAAAAAGAGAAGTCTTTCAAGGAAGGAATTGGGAAAATTTGGAGAGTTGTGGCAAATTGAATTCAAGGTAAGACCTCTCTCTTCGAATAAAGAAGGAATTCCTCTAAATTATTGTGCTAAATGATGGATGGAATTGTTACCTTTTGTGTCGAATTGATTTGGAGTTATGTTGAGTGAGAATTTCATCTTCTTTCTTCAATTATCAAACTTGAACCCATCTATATGGATATATGGTTGCTTATAGGTGTATGTGTGTGTATGTTGTGTGTGTGTGTAAGGAATTGGAAGTATTGTGGATTATGTTCATAAGTTTTACAGATTAAAGATCCAAGTTATGTTGAGATTGAGATATGTTATAATGTTTATATACATGATTATTAAACCATATTCTACCATTAAAAGAACCTATTTTGAGCCTTGAAGAAGTGTACCAAAAATTGGGTTTTTCTGCATTTTTGAACTACATTCTACCAGAATTGCCGCATGTGCGGGGCTTCTTGCCGCACGTGTGGCCCAAGCTGCAAAAATTTAGTCGCTTCGTTTTGTGTGCTTATGCCGCTGGTATTTTTGAAATATGTGTTTGATGTCCTTAAGATGCCTGTAAATTCGTTCAAAGTAAAATGAAGCAGGAAGTGCATTAAGAAAGAAAAAGAACTAATGACTAAGTTATGTATGTGTACAGGACACACTCCAGGAGGGACAAGCACTCCATTGTAGCACAGTGAGTAGTAGTACGGTAGTCGTACGTTCAATTATCGTCAATGATTGTTATTGCTAATATTTTGTTCCTTGCAAGTAATTCTGTTAACAATATGTTGATTGGAAAATCGAAAGGCATTATTGCGCAATACATTTTATTTATTGATGACAAAGAGTACTAACGCTATTTGCAAGATAGCTATAGTGATTCATGACGAACCAAGGGAACGTATAAGCACTATGGAACCATGGTATTCACGTATCTCTGATATCATTGAATCTGTAAAATGTGCTTACCTTTTGTTAATAATTATCAGAAATGCCCTGTTAAACTTAAGTTAACTATGTCAATTCATGTGAATGATGTAATGGTTACCATTAGTACTCTATTAATTACAAGTCAATTATGTTAGCACATACGAACGATCAAACAAAGGTGTATGTTTCTATATGCCACTGATTAATAGATCAAGTGAACTACGCCATTTCCTAATGAATAAAGAGAAATTATGTTCATTTTTAAAGAAGGGTTCTGAGTAAATATGAAAGCATACTGTTTTGTTGATTCTTAGGCCATAGGCCAATCAGTTATAGACACCTTTGAAGATTCAGAATAATTGGAAAGCTATGTGTATTCGTGTGAAATGGAAGTTATGCAAAGTCCAAGACTTAAGTGTAAAGGTTTAACATTATTGTGTGAACCTCATGAGAATGTGAATTATTCTGTCTTTGTTAAGTGTACGACAAGAAATGCCCTATTTTCTAACATGTTACGTTTTGACTCACTGAATGATTGTCCAAGGTATCCTTAGCTAAAGGCCCTTGCCTGGGGGTAATAATACCGTGGTTCAAGTAGGTTACAAGTTCTCAGTACCGGGGGATCCCTTTATGGAACTAGCAAGAATGCTTTATATTGATTTGTTAGGCTATTGAGGTTCCACGTATAATCAAGTATGATTTATAATTATGATTCAAGCATAATGAATATGTATGCATTTGTTTCCGTTTATGGTAGGTCATGAGATGAATGGTTGGGTCCGTAAGACCTATTGATTAAGGGAATGGAACAAAGTGCTGCTCAGAACTAAGTGCTACATTGTGAGCCACCTCTAGAATCCGTGTGAGACACCTCTTGAGTCCATACATATATGAACTAGGCTTAAAGCCAATCTGGGCCTATGGCCATTCTGTATGATTTATTAGGCCAGAGGCCATTCTGTATTTCTAATATGGAACAAAGTGTTGTACGAAACTAAGTGCTGCAAGGCGAGCCACCTCTAGAATTCTTACGAGCCACCTCTTGAGTCCATACATATGTGAAAGTTATGAGGCCTATGGCCATTCCGTATAAGTTGTTATGATGTGAAACAAAGTGCTACGCGGAACTAAGTGCTACGATGTAAGTTACCTTTAGAATCTGCGTAAGACACCTCTTGAATTCATACAAGTATGTTCAAGGGCTTATTGCCAAATTGTTCAAGGGCTTCGTGCCATTATGTTCAAGGTCTTGATGCCATTATGTTCTAGGGCTTGATGCCACTATGTTCAAGGGCTTAAGGCCATTATGTTCCAAGATATTATGTTTCAACTCATTATGTTTCAAGACTGGGCCTAAGGCCATCCTAAAATTAATATAGAATCAATTAACCTTATGCCCTCTTTATGTATGTATGCATTGATATGTGTTATAATTCAAGTTGAGCATTACATCGTTTATGTACTATTATTCACTGAGCTTCGCTCACTTTATGTTATGTCTGTTCTGTAGGTAATCAATTTGGGAGTCCGTCTTAACCCTTGATGCTCACCTTTCAATTGTCAACCCCAATATGCCCAGGCTCCCAGACCAAGCCCATGCATTTACATGAAGTTTTGTTAAAATTTTGGCTTGCATTTTAATTAATTTCCTTAGGTTAAGATGTATGTATTTGACCCCTTTCTTTACCAATGTTCGGAGCTTCGCTCAATTATGTGTAGGGGTATGTCTATAAATAAATGGCTCTCACATATGCGATCCTGGCATGTTAGTTTCAGCTCAATGGATGTTATTCTATGTTACTTTGTAATATTAAATGCTTCCGTTCAGGTCCCATATATTATGTAAATCAGGTTATGTGTCCGTTTCTACATAGGTCATGCCCGAACTTTTAGGGGCGAGTTTGGGGCGTGACAATTCATCTTGCATATTTATTACAACTGATCAATTCATGCATTTGTTATTCGCAGATCATTTGGCAACCTTGGATAGCCATGCCAGGGTATTCTCAGTTCTAGTTCGCTAGGGCATGGGGCGCCTCCCGATACAAGATTTTGTTTGAGGGACTAGTCGGCAGAGCCTGGTTTCCCGGGAAGTGCTTCATGCGCTAGACGATGGGTAATCCCACTCAGGAGATCCCTTCGCCGACTCCCTTAGACATGCGGTCCACAGAGAGTCTAACTCCTCAGGAGGCTACCGACCTCATGCTGGGTTCCAACGCAGTCCTTTTCCTGGAGGAGGGGGAGTACATGACATACCTTCACACATACCTGATGCCCTCATTGACAGGTGTCTGTACCCCCATGAGGAGAGCTGCTGACATCCCTTCGTCGAGCTGCGCCCGAGCTGCAGACATTCCTTCGACTAGTAGGGCCAGCACATCGAGGGGTGGGACTAGGAGGATGCCCCCGGCTAGGTAGTGTGCTGGATGGCCAGATCCTCCGACAGAGCTGACATGTTGGCGGTATGGGACACCATGCCAAATTCCGCTCGAGTCTCCACTGCCGGATCATCGATACGTCAGTGCTCCTGACTGACCACCGGTATGCATCACAGCCTTTATCTATCATTCAGATATTTAGACATTCATTCATTCACTGATGACTTGAACTTGCATCTGTAGCCTTCTAGAGGATATGTTGAGGTGTTGCTCGAGGCGATGGCCTCGCTCGAGTTTATGGTTCTGAGGAGAGAGACGATGCTACACACCCACGGCATCCCGGTACTTTTCAATTTCCTTGTATTTATCATACTTCTGATGACATAACGAAACTGAATATTTCACTACATTGATTCACTGCATGTGTGGAGCACATCTGACACATCACATTCATATACTATATCTGCATGCACACATTCTATGCATCATTCTTTCATCCGCATCTGATATACATACTCTGGCTGATGTATCCAAACTGCCCTTTTCAGGTTACACCACTACAGCCAGGGCCACCTAGGTCTTCTCGAGCAGCAGGGAGAGGGATCCCAGCACGAGGCTGAGGGAGGCGTAGAGCACCTGCTAGATGCGATGACGAGTTTAGTGAGAAGGAGTCGGAGCATCCTCAGTCAGAGACATCCGTGGGCAGAGATGATGACACCGGTTCTAGGTCTGAGGGCTGAGACGACGCCGAGGAGGATTCCAAGGATGGCGGCTCCGATTCAGATGGTGGTGCCGATAGCGGTGGTGCAGAGGCTGCTCAGTCGAAGAGGGTAAAGAGGGCCTCTTGATCTTGAGCCATATAGCACCGACATAGATGTTTTTTTCTTTTTACTAGTAGTTGTAGCACATTGTACAACATTAGGCAGCTTATTTTTCTTAAAACTTGTACCTTGTTGTAAAAAGAAAGCATGATGGAATGAAAACAACTTTTTGTTCAAAAAGTGTTGCATTTGTGTTCTAAGCATCGCATCGCATCATTTTGCACAAAAATGAGATTGAATGAAAATTGAACATTCGTGTATTGCCAAGTCAGGTAGTGAACCAACGTAACAAACTAAACAACTTAAAAAAAAAAATCGTTAAACGAATTATAACAACTCAATAATCAAAGAGCAACAACTCGATAAACAAATCGCAACAACTCTATAATCAAAGAGTGACATCTCGATAAGAAAAACTTAACAACTTGATAAGCAAATGCATATTGGACAAACAACGCAACATGACGCATCCGAATCAGAAGTAAACTCAAACCTTCAGTATTCTCAACACATAGGAAGGCTAGAGACTCTCTTCCAGAGACAAGAAACAACTGCAAACCACTTTTTTGCTCATGGTCGACCACCAAAAGGGCTTGCCGACCACTTTTGTGGTCTGCAAACCACAAAATGTAGCTGGTTGACCAAAAAAAGTGGCTGGCCAACCAGAAAAAGTGGTCGGCTGACCAGTTAGCCTGGGGGCCTCCAGATTTTGGCCACCTGTCCTCTAAATAGTGCCTTATCCTCCACAGAGATTCCAGCTTCGTGGTTCCCTCATTCTAACTCAGTTTTGCACCAAATGAAGGCATTTCTTGTTCAAAATCTCACAAATTGGATTGCCAACTCGGATGGCTCGGAAAAGTTGAATTTCCGGGGCTTCGGAATAAATGCACTATTCATGCTGAGCCACACCCCGCTGCGTTTTCAGTTCCTTCATGTCGCGGCAAGGTGTTGGAATCCGATAACTCACGTTTTTAGCTTTGGCGGATAAGAGATATGTCCCACTTTCGAAGACTTCCAAGTTTTGATGGAATCTCAACGCGATGAAGAAATCTTGCCCCAATTTCGCTTCGGCCACATCCAAGCCTTATGTGGGCTCACTTTGCATGATGCTCGGTCTTTGATTTGCGACGGGGAGCTGGACATTCCGAGCTTGATTCGTTGGTTTTCTGATGCCGGTGACCGCGACAATCATGACTGGCAGAGTTTTCGGCGACATGTGCTTTGCTTGTGCAAGTTATCTCATTTCTTGCTTGCCCCAGGTTCCGGAGGGTTTAGCGTTCGTTTGGTCAAGGTTGCTCAGGGCTTGAAAGAGGGCAAGAGCTGTATCGCCATGACACTGGCTGAGACATTGATTGGTTTGGATGCTTTCCATTGCCAAGAGACGCCTAGATTCGTGGGGAGTCCACTACTGCTGCAGGTAATGTTGCTCACCCTATCTCGCATATATTTCTCACATCACTCAGCCCTCAGGCTCGATTTTTCTCTCAAAGCCCTTTTCTCACTTTTCTCTCCACATACACCTCTCTATTCTTTAATCTCTCATTTTTCATCCCTCCCCAGATATGGTTGATGGATAAGTTGAAGGTTGTGGACTTATGCCCAGTATATTTAGCTTGCGGCTATTTCTTCCGACCACGTCTAGTCAATGCCCCTGATGAGGGATGGTGGTGTGAATGAATGTGCAGTCTATCCACTGTCAACATTGCTTGGCGCTGCCCTTGGTTTAATCTGCCAGCGATGAGCTACAGTATGACTCACCAGCCCGGGATTCAGTTGATCAGTCTGACACACTGTGTCCTTTATTTTTCATTCCGATTCCGGCGGCAGTTCGGACATGATTAGACTTGCCCAGAAGAAGGGATAGAGTACCCTGCTGCATTTTCATTCCGAGGCACACAACTAGCTCGGTATGCCGCAGCATGGAGGACGAGAGAGCTTCTGGCCCCCGCTCCCACTCTCAGTTGCACCCTCTTTGATGAGTGCATAGCTTGGCTCGATGAATAGGCGCAGGTTGGGCCTACTTTGGTACCAGAGGCTTCCACGAGCTCTGGGAAGGGGAGTAGGAACACCAGACTACGCCCCGAATTTATTTGCTTTAATCAGTACTTTTAAGTTTTCTTTATGAATGTAATAAAAAGAAACTTCAATTTGTATTCAAGAGTAGGAGAACTTTGTACTGAAATCAATGTAATTGAAGGTTATGGGTACTGAAAATTTTCCGTTTGGTCCAAAAATGGGCTAAGTTGTAAAAAGATTAATTTGAGCAAAATCAACTTTTATTAAAACTTTTCAAAACCATTTTCGACATGGATCACAACTGGACACGCCCGAGATCTATCACTGAGATGTACAACCCCGGATCCAAGCAACTGGAAAGTTGCCCTTAGTTTGAATAGCACTGCACTGGAGATCACAACCGAGCTCTTGAATGCAGAATATACAAAAATGACCAACAAGATCACACGGACAAGGTTGATTTGGAAGTGTTTATGGCTGGACTTCAGAATGAAGTTGCCTACGTATCCCGAAGATGGGAATCAAGCCTTACGTAGTTCGGTTCAGGTTCACGCGTGTATTAACACTCTCCTTTTGCGCTCTAACTTTTGCCAAGGCTGCCCTTTCTGGGTTTTCAACCTTGCGAGCTCAGTTTTTATTATTTCAAAATTTTCATGCTCTAACTATTGCCTAGCGAGCCACTTAGGGATAGTATTTCTTCAACTTGTCCATGTTGATCGGCTGGGAGAACTCTAGGCCAGGTCCATCAAAACGATAGCTCCACCCGACCTGACAAACTTGATGATATAAGGGCCAGTCCAATTAGGTCTGAACTTGCCCCTAGGGTCGTGGATGGGAGGTCAATTGTCTTTGAGCACTAGATCCTCCACTTTCAAATTCCGAGACGTAACCTTCTTGTTGAAAGCCCTGGCAATTCTTCGTTGATAGCCCTGGACGTGATACAATGCTTTCAGCCTTCTTTTATCAAAGAGCATGACTTCCTCGAACCTACTTTGCGGCCAATCTGCCTCAGCTATCTGACATTCAGCCAATACCCGTAATAACGGAACCTCAACTTCGATAGGCAGAACAGCCTCCATCCCATAGACTAAGGAATACGAAGTTCCCCCGTACAAGTTTGAATTGAAGCCCGATAGCCCCAAAGAGCAAATGACAACTTATTTGGCCAGTCCCTGTAGGTTTCCACCATCTTCTGCAGAATATGCTTGATGTTCTTGTTGGCAGCCTTAACTGCTATGTTGGTTTGCAGCCGATATGTAGATAACTTATGGAAAGCCACGTTGTCTTTCTCCAACAAGTCGATCACTTCCTTCTCGAAGTGGGAACCATTATCTGAAATAATCTCATTCGGGACCCCGTAGCGACAGATGATGTTGTTCCTGATGAACTTAGCAACGTGCGATGCCTTCAACACCACATAAGATTGGGCCTCAACCCACTTCGTGAAGTAGTCTATCGCTACCAGAATGTACTCATGCCTGTTGGACCCCTTTGGAGTGACAGCCCCAATTACATTAATCCTCCAGACTGAAAATGACCATGGCGAAGTCATATTGTACAGCTTCGACAGCAGAATGTTCATGTGGTTTGCATAGATCTGACATTTGTGGCATCACTGGACAAAGCTAATACAATCCTTCTCCATGGTGGACTAGTAATAACCCTGTCTAAGGACCTTTCGGGCTAGCATCACCACGTTCATGTATGCTCCACACTCTCCTCCATGGATGGCCTCCATCAGGCGCTTGGATTCTTCAGCAACAACACACAGTTTTTGCATCTCGAGATGACCCCTCTTGTATAGCTTACCCGCGCAGACGATGAACTGAGCAGCCATTCTTCGAATTGCCCTCTTATCTTTGGCATTTGCCCTTGGTGGACACGCCTCTTTTTCCAACAAGTTCCAGATATCATAATACCAGGGATTCTCATCTTGTACCTCATCTATGGCAGCAATCAGCTCGTAGGCCGGCACGAATTTCTGTTCGATGATGATCGGACGCATCCGGACTCCAAAAGGGATGTCTATCGTAGAAGACAGAGTTGCTAATGAATCAACGAACCTGTTGTTCTCTCTTAATAGATGAGCGAAGTTTAGTTTCTCGAACCGAGGAATCAGAACGTCCAGGGCCTGGTGATAGATTCTCATCTTTTTTTTCTTTAACTTTCCAATCTCCTTTAGCTTGAGATACAACAAGGTTCGAGTCCCCAATGACATCCAACCGTTTTGCCCCTAGTTCTAGGGTGGCTTCTTGTCCAGCAATACATGCCACATATTCTGCCTCATTGTTCGATACTTTGAACCGGAGTTTGAATGCAAGAGGTATACGGGAATTGTCGGGTGCTATTAGCAACACCCCTATCCCATACCCATATTGGTTTGAAGCTCCGTCAAAGTACATCGTCCAGGTCTCTTCTTTGACATGCAGAATGGCCTCGTCTAGGAACAGATACTCAACTGCTTCATCCCCTTTAACTGGGCGATCCGCTAGGAACTCTGCTACCGCTCTCCCTTTCACTAACTTGCGTATCATATACTTCAGATTGAATTCGGAAAGCAGAAGCAACAAACGAGCTAGCCTACCCGTAAGTGCCGATTTCTCGAAGAGATATTTGATGGGATCTAATCTCGAAACCAGTATTACAGAGTGAGCTAACAGGTAGTGCCTCAGCTTCCTCGTAGCCCATACTAAGGCCAGACAAGCCTTCTCCAGCGGAGTGTAGCGGGTCTCGTAATCCAGCATATTCTTGCTCAGGTAGTAGATAGCCTTCTCCACTTTGTTCTCAGACTCCTGTGCAAGCATACAAGGCATTGTAGTTTCAGTCACTGAAAGGTACAAAATCAACGGTTTCCCCACTCAGATGGTGACAACACATGTGGATTTTGTAAATATTGCTTGATCTGCTCGAAAGCAACTTGGCATCGGTCGTCCCATTGAAACTTTTTTCCTTTCTTTAGGAGACCAAAGAGTGGTTCACAAGTCATGGTTAATTTTGCAATAAACCGTTTTATGAATTGCACTTTACCCAGAAAGCCTCTCACCTCATTTTCAGTCCTCGGTGGTTGCATTTCTAAGATGGCCTTGATTTTAGAAGGATCGACCTCGATACCCCTTTGTGTGATTAAGAACCCCAGTATTTTTCCTGCTGTAACACCAAATGTACATTTCTGAGGATTCAGCCGCAACCGATACTCTCTGATTCGTTGGAAGAATTTCTGCAAGGCGGTGTAGTGGCCCTCTCTTTCCTTGGACTTGACAATCATGTCGTCCACGTACACCTCAAACTCTTTATGGATCATGTCGTGCAAAATTGTGGTCGCAGTCCGTTGATACGTAGCCCCAGCGTTCTTCAGCCCAAATGGCATCATCCTATAACAATAGGTTCCCTATGGGGTGGTGAAAGCAGTCTTCTCTCGGTTTTTGGGTGCCATCAAAATCTGATTGTAGCCTGAAAACCCATCCATGAACGAGAGCAATGCATGCCCAGCAGTAAAGTCCACTAATTCGTCGATATGCGGTAGAGGAAAGTCGTCCTTCAGACTGGCTTTGTTCAAATCCTTGAAGTCCACACATACTCGAATTTTGCCATCCTTCTTTGGCACTAGAACTATATTGGCCAACCAAGTAAGGTATTCAGATACCAACAGGAACCCTGCGTCAATCTGCTTGGTGACCTCTTCTTTTATCTTCAGAGCCTTGTCCAGGCAGATCCTTCAGAGCTTCCCCTTAATAGGTCGGGCCTCTGGGTCAAGAAGGATCCAGTGCTGTACAATCTCAGGATCGATTCTAGGCATGTCTTCATAGGACCACACAAAAACATCTTTGAAATCTTTTAATAAAGCGACTAAGCGCTCGCGCTCCTCCGAAGACAACGTGGACCCGATCTGGACCAGCCGCGGGTCCTTTTCAGTACCAACATTAATTGTGGTGATTTCATCAACTAAGGGTTTAAGAAACATCTCCTGCTCTTGATCAAGCAAATATTGCAAAATCGGAGGAATTTCTTCCTCGTCATTTTCATCAAAAATTTGAAAATCCTGATTAATGCAATAAATTAAAGGCACAGAAAAGTACTCGGAAACCATAGCCGTACCATTCTCATTAATAACATCCAGTCCGCCTGATTCCTTTGTTACAACAGACTCAAAGGAAAAACAAAAAGACGACCTAGACAAGACAGTGGCATCCAAGTTATCACCCCCAAGAATACCGGACTCAGACTCGGACGAGCTGGAACCTGATTCCAACTCCACAGACTCAGTGGAATCAAATTCCGGCTCACTACCTGACTCAGTGTTGCTCGACAAAAAGCCCTCCTCGTATTGCCAGACGAGGGAGGGTGCGATGGATGCCTCTAGAATGTTTGAAGATGGGCCCATAGCCGTTTCATTCCCGATCACGAAAACTGAGAAGTTATCCCCTGAGCACTCCTGCACGATCTGAGGATCTCAGAGTAAATAAGCCAGTGATACTGCCATTTCAACCTCTATGCTCTCGGAATCCTCCTCTTTGCACTGCTCAGCCTCAGCTGGTGGGTCTGTCTACTCTTTGGCAACGTCATCCCCGGACAATTACAAGTCAAAGAAAATCTCAAACCCCGGCAAGCGCCGCCTCTCTGCATTTAGGCATGGCTCTGGGAAACCGCAGAATGGGAAGTCTTCCCCCTCCCTGTCAAAGCATCCGTTCAGGGTGCCCTGGATAGGTCGGTGCATCAACTGATAATGCTTCCCGGCCTGCTTGGCTCTGGCTCTTCCAGTTATCTCTTTTCCTTTCCTCGCCCAATCCTCTTTGGTAGGTACATAACTTAAGCCAAAGGTATATGGGTTGTACGACACTTCGGTCTATGCTGCGACGCCTTTTCGGCCACTTTTCCCTAATCCCATCTCGAGGATGTGTTGGAGCTTGTTCATAAGGTAGACAGACTGTGCGTTGATGTGTAGTCCCTCATCAACAGCTAGTATGTTCTGTACAACCCGGGCCTCAGCTAGGGTAAATCTTGACAAAAACACATCCTTCGCACCATGCTCAATCTCCAAAACTGGTGTAGAAACCTCTGGCGGTGGATGGATTGAATAATTCCCCAAAACGATTGCCACCCCCTTCCTGTGGGGGTATTTTAACATTTGGTGCAGGATGGAAGAGACCGCCTTCACCTGGTGCAGCCACGGCCGCCCTAGGAGTAGATTGAAGGTTGCGGAAACATCCAAGACATAAAAATCAATATCCTGTTGCCCCGGACCAACCTGAGTCCGAATCTGTACAGTCCCCATCACCTCTCGGCTGGTATTATTGTAGGCCCGTATCACCTGGGCGGTTTGCACAAAATCTGCGGGCTTCAACCCGATAGCATATGCCGTCCTCGACGAACACACGTTGATAGCAGATCATGTGTTAACAAGGACCACTGGTATCCATGTCTCTCTACACTGGACAGAGATATAGAGCGGTTTGTTATGATCTGAGCCGTTAGGGGGCAGTTCCTTGTCAATGAAGGTCAATGTTGGGGAAGTTCCTCCCGAAAAAACCAGCCCTACCAACTGCTCAAGAGTGGTATCGATTGAAAGCTTGGCTCAGTCCATGGCTATAAGGACGGCATGTCTGTGAACTCTTGAGGCCATAAGCTGTCTCTAGATGGAGATGTCTACTTGGATTTTCTTAAGCTGTTTCAGTATAGCCTCCTCCTCGAGCAGTTTTCTGCCTCTCTGCTCCTTTGTCCTTTTCGAATGCCTCTGGTTGATCCAAGTGCGGGGGTTTGAAATACTACCCACTCCTGGTCATATGGCCAACCTCCTCAACGTACCAGGTATCATCTGGTTGGTTTTGCCCCAATCTTCATCAGTGTGGGCAAGACGTAAGTTGTCATCTTCCCACCACATCCCGTCGATAACTGACAGGCAGCTATCCGGTTCCGTTGTAACTATTCCTGTGCTCACAGCACGTTCTGCCCCCGTAGGGACTTTGGCCTTTTTAGCCCTCTCCAGATCTTTAATCTTTTCCTGCTCAAACTGCTTCAGTGCAGCCTGCTGTTCAATATCTTCTGTATTCCAACTGCACGGATCCCGAGCAAAACTCTTAACACCGGTGCTCTCCAGCGAATTCTCCTGATTCCCGGCCATTCCGGCCACTACTGATATCCTAGCTTTTGATTGCCCCCATTTTGGCTGAGGTGTCTTAACAACATCTGGCTCGTCGCTGAGCCATCAAGTAGTTTCTGCTTACCCATCCAAACCAAACTAGTTAGCAGTCACGTCCCCTAAGTCCTGCTCTTTAAAGAACTGCAGATTTGCGATGTCTTCTTCCAGCTCTGCCAGGTCATCTAACCCCTGATTAGGTCCATCCTCCCGAACTAGACAAATCTTTGCCCCAACTGGTAACTCAACCCTCGGCTTAACCTAATCTGTTGATGTGATATAACCACTCGGGTTGTACTCAAAGCTCACAGACCCCTCAAGCTCTGAATCATCATTCCCATCTGCCCCCAAAGTCATCCCTGTTCTGTCTTCAACAGTCACCACCACCAATTTATGTTTGGTTTGGGAGGTGTTTAACATGCACAAGTCCGTGTTGTCCGGAACGAACACCCCAAGCTTGGATAGGTGGGAGGGTGTGATATATATCCTAGGGTCGTATGAAACAACCCCAGTTTGGATCAGGTTGATGCATTTAGGTGGTGGAACTTGGTTATGTGGTGGGAGAGGGTTGGTTGTGACATTTGGTTTTTTTGGAGGTGCGATCACCCTATTGTCAATGAAATCCTGGATCTCATGATGCAGTCAACAGCACTGGTCGGTGTCGTGACCATGCTGTTGGTGAAAGGCACTGTATTTAGCCAGGTTATGGGAGGGAGGAAGTTGGTCTGGTAATGGCCGCGGCTTTAGGGGCTTCAAGTGAGCTTTCCTGATCAAAACCACTAGAGCTTTGGATAGAGAGATGTATAGTGGAGTAAAGGTTCTCTAGCTGTTTGTGAGTTGGTACCGGACGCACCGTAAATGGGGTAGCTGTAATGTTGGAGTGGTGGTAGTGACCATGCCTACATCGAAGGTTCTAGCAGCTACAGCATTACTCGTGCCTACATTCGTACTACGGGTAAATGCCCTTTTGGGCTGCTTTCTCTCGTGGTCAATGAGGCCCTGCTTCATGGCGTCCTCAATCTGTACCCTAATCTCATGTAAATCCGCAAAGGTGGGAAGAGGTAAGACGATCATTTTTTGCATCAGCTTGGGTTGGAGGTTGCGTACAACCATCCGTATCTGATCCTTGTCGACCGGCCTGATGGTCATCATAGAAGCTTTGGCCCTCCAACGGGTTACAAAGTCGGAGAAGCTCTCCTTTGGCTCCTGTCTAGTTGTCTCGAGATCATGAGTTGTGATATCGATCTGCGTGTTATAGGAGTATTGAGCTACAAAGGCCTCAGCCATCTCCTCCCAGCTTCTCTTGATAGAGTCCTCCAGCTTTGCGTACCAAATAGCCGCAACACCCGACAGGGTCCGGCCGAAGAGGGAAAGGTTTTGCAATCTGGAGAGGCCCATTGGCCTTAGGATATCTGAGAACAGCTGTAGGTGTACCATGGGATCTCCAGAATCGTCAAAACGGTCTATATACGGCATCTTGAACTGGTCCAGCAGAGTAACCGCTGAATCGGTGTATCCATCCTCTATGTCCGGAATGGAATTAATGCCATAAGCCTTCCTGAATAGTTTTTCTAACTTGCTCACTTTTAGCACTGTTGGATCCACCTCAAATTCAAATGGTGTATCTACTACATTAGTCGGTGCTTTGGACAGCTAAGGTAGGATTCGGGATGGAACTGGCCCCGTTGGGACGTCCATATTTTCCTAAATGTTTGCAGTCTCCCTGAGTGTTGGAACTCTAGGTGGGGACGGGGTGGATGCGAAGCAGATACACCGGCTTGCTGTGGTTGTTGTTGTTGCTGAAGTCTGGCAATCAACTTTGTCTGTTCAGCCACAACCTCTGCCTGTCGCGCGGAAAATGCTGCCTGACGGGCAACATCTCGATACATGGCTTGCATAGTTTCTTGGAGCTGACGCATCATGTCCTCCATACTTGCCATAGGGTGCTGATCTAACTGAACAACAGGTATATCTCTCTACGGTAGAAACTGAAACCTCAGCCTGACTACTCACTTGCGGAGTGGATAAGGACCACTGATCTGGTAACCGCTATATTGATGAACGGCACCTAACTGAACTCTGTCTAGTAACCGGGGGTAATGAAAGAAACACTAGTCGTCCGTCTACCAGATCCTCAGATCGATGAAGTCTTCGACCTCTAGTCGAGAGTGCTAGGGGGGTATCTGCCTTTTCAGAAGCAATTGTGCTAAACTACATTATAAAAAGATAAATAAAGCTAAAATAAGGAAACAAACAACCAGAAAAACGGGCAGCATAACGGCTTAAATAAACACAACACACAGTTGATATTTGTAAGCTGAACACATAGTTCTCAACACTGATCACTGTTCCCAAATCACTGCTCCAGATCTGATACCCTCAGGTGAAACTAATTCTCCCAAATAATGATTTTTTGATTCATAGACTTGTAAACTGATACATACAACCTATAGAGACATACTCTAACAGCACATATCAAGCAAGTAAAAGCCAAAACACCCATATGGAGGGGTAGGGTTTCCCTATCCTATCTTGTCAGGAGCTAGGGTTTCACTACGCATGCAGCTGTTTCAAACCACCTACAATCGGGTAAGCAACCTGTCCTAGCTTGGAATGGTCACTATGGATTCCGATATGCATTAGGTCGAATGGTCAAGAAGGGAGCCCCGATAAAAACCGGGGTTTGTGTTCTCATCGTGGCAAAGCCCACAACCGGTTAGCCTTATGGCATGCTTTTCCAAGCAAGCCTCCGGCAAACCGTTCAGGAATAGCAGACAGCAAACACTGTGACTTAGGCGCAACCAATGCAAATGCAATACAAAGAGACACATAAGTGTAAACAAAACGAGATATCATGAGTTTGAGTCAAGTTCTCTAAATCCCGAGCAGAGTCGCCAGAAACTGTAAACCGCCCAAACTCGCTCTACGCGCGAGGGAACGAATTGTGTTCATAGCTACTACAGTTCGAACTCATGTCACGGTTCTAAATTTAATCTCACAAAGTGTAATATAAGACTGATAAATCACCAAAGAGTCCAAATCCGACAAATTGTTTTGGAAAATCGATTTTAATCAAAAAAATGCCAAACATGGACTGCTTTGCCAGATTTCAGAGTTGCCACCTAAATATTTTATTTTGAAAAATTTAGGAAACCCTGACTTGTGCCTAAGGCCACGTGTTCGTCATCACCAAAGTTGCCTCGGCTCGGGAACTTGGGTACGAGAGGGGAAGGTCCTGAAATGAGCAGCCCTGCTCGCCCGGTCAAAGGATCGGCCTTTACTAATATGATATGTTGTTTTTGTGCTCTTATTCCGATTATTATCTATCTTTACTACGTGATGCGCATAGCATACAAGTATAGACTAAATCACTCAATTTGAACAAAACATCTCGTGTTTGTTTGTTTGAAAATGGTTTGAAGGTGCTACTCGCAAGTAGGCTAAGACGCAGATTTGCCACCCTCAAGTGGGCTTGAAAACATGATTTTGCCACCTCAAGTGGGCTTAAAACTCACATTTCGATGAATTGTTCCAATTCAAGCAATGAAGCCTTCATCCACAGGCATTCATGCATTTAAACACATAAGTAGTTAGCCTCATGGCAAGCATGTTATCATGGCAACACTTACACACATGCAAGATGCTAAAGCATAGAAGCTTACCTAGTACTCCGAGCCAAAAAAGAAGCTAGTTAGTAATCAATGCATGATCCTAGTTATGTTAAGATGCCTAACGTAACACATGCAAAAATGCGACTAAAATAGGCTCGGCTATTCTAAGATGTCATGTGAAATGTAACTTGATAACATGTATTCAAATTGGTATTGAAATACAATGCAGTTTGTATGATGCGCCAAGCTCGGCGCATGCAAGACAAATGAATGATGCAAACATGCAAGCATAAGTATGCTAATTGAAAATGACCCTAAACTAACCATTGAAAGCGGTTAAGTAAAAAGGAGAAAGAAATGAGGGTTGGAAGACATGCATCGCACACACGCACGCTTATTACAATAATACGCCCTCTCGATGGAGGGTCCGAATAATAAGCTAACTAGCTAATCTAAGCTAATTAAACTAATTATTACAAAATGAAGCTAATTAACTAACAAGTTAACTAATTACAAGTACAAATAAATAGCTAAGTGCATTAACTACTTAAGTACAGAACCAAATAGCTAACTAACCAAAGCAACTAAGTAAAGCAGTAAGAAGAGGTCCTCAGGGCAAGAAGTGCATGCATGCTCGGTCTCCTTGTTCGGAAATCCATTACGATGTCCTAACTTGCCTCTGTTTGCATTTGATCTCAGAACACTGTACAAACCTCCAGATAGCTTCTACTCCATCATGGAGACCTCTAGGAAGGCTGCCGACCACTTATTGGTGTTGTAGACCACTTGTAGACCATTTCCACTTGCTGTAGACCAGAAAAAGTAGTTGGTCAGCTACTTTTTCTGGTCTGCCGACCAGAAATTTTGCCACACTCCATTTTTGCTGCAACAGAGAACAAGAAGAGGCACGACAGTGTATTTGCAAGGTATGTGTGCACAACCACCCTCCTTATCATTTCTTAAGCTCAAGGGAGTGCGGTACTTGACTCTCGGGCCACCAACTGAGCATCGCAATGCATGATGGCCGAGAAGCCAAGTTTGCATAATTCAATGTTAATGAATGCACAAATAACACATAAGGGCCTTAAACTCTATCATGCATGATCAGGAGCGTCGGCGACCGAGAAATGAGGCGCGCTTCATCACTTCAAGTATGAAACGTCCCTTGTTTCTCGTGTTTAGATTAACACCCTATCCAAACACAATGCAATGCAACATGATCAACTTATCAATGCTAATGGCATGCAAACACAATGCAATGCAGCAACATGCAATGCAACAACATGCAAACTAAATGCACTTCTATGAATGCTAGAATGGCATGCACAAGATACTAACACATGGAGAATGCATGCATGGCATGTTCAGATGCTAAAGGATCAAAGCTAGGAAAGAGCATCTCACAAGAGGCATGCAAAACAATGATCAATGGACTTAAACCGAATATGGACAGACCTAAATCATGCCAAAACAGTGGCCAAAATGCTATGAAATGATGGTATGAAAGGCAAGGTGGTGATGCTCATGCAATGGCTCATCAACTAAGCATAAAAGCACAACTCTCAAACATGATCAAGAAGTGATAAACATGGAAGTGTGACAACACTACATGCTCTGGAATCATGTATGAAATGATGCCAAATCATCCAAACAACACAAGCATAGCATGCAAGAGGGCCTAGGGCTCAAGGCTATTAAAGGGACTACACAAGAGGCATGCAATGCATGGCACAAATGATTGAACCAACCATGGATAGAGCTCAATTAGGTCAAAACAAAGACCAAAACATGCTGGGATAGGAGCTCAAAAGTCTAGGCATGCATGCATACACATTGGTCCACAAACAAGGCAATACTGCATAACCTTTAAAAGCGCTCAAAGAGTGAAAGAAATGAGAACATGGAAATGCTATATGCTCTGAAATATCATGTTAAATGATGCCAAATCATGCACATGTCACAAATGAAGCATGCTATAGGCATGAAAACACAAGGCTAGCAAGGCTAATTGCACTACAGCTATGCAATACATGAACCACATAGCCAAGACAACCCAAAATAGTCTTAGAGCACGTCAAAATGATGCTAAAACATGCATGGACTAGAGCTAACACATGCTAGCATGAATGGCATGAAGCATGGAATATGGAAGGCTAATGAGGATGATTACACTACACCTACCAAAACCAAGCATGAGATGACTTCACCAACAAAAATCAGAGTTGTATCAAGGCAAGACAACACCAAAAACACACTGATATGGCAGCCCAAAAGCTTAGGCAAGATGGCATACCCAATAGCTCATTTTTAAAGCATAAAGAACCAACCCTCCAAAGCATTGAATGAGTGAAAGATGTGAGGGAATGACCACACTACATGCACTGAAATCACCTATCAAATGATGCTAAATCATGCAAATAGTTCAAGCAATGCATGCTGGTGACATGGGAACTCAAAGCTAGTGAACAAGAATGCACTATGGCTATACAAAGCAAGGAATGCATGACCAAAACAACATAAAACAGAGCTTAAGCATGGTAAAACATGAGTAAAAGCTTGCTGGAGTTGAACCAAAATCATGCTAGAATAATGGTCTAAAGCATGATGCATGTTAGGCTAGTGAGTGGAATTGCACCACAAGTGAAAGGAGCATGCAAGAGGCTATCAAACCAACCCTAGACAGAGGTATACCATGGCAAAACAACACCAAAACCATGCTGAGATAGAACCAAAACATGCTAGAAAGGCATTCTACTTTGAAAAGCTTCAAGTAGGATTACACTACACATACAAGAAGCATGCAAGGGGTGACCAAGACAACCAAAAATAAAGTCATGGCAAATCTAAAAGGTCACAAAAAAATGCTCAAACAAAGCTTCAAGGAGACAGGACTACATGCTCTTTTGATGAGCCATCAACACAAGCAAACAAGAGAAGAGGAGGGGGGACAACCCCCTCCTATTTAAGACCTCAAAACACACTTTCCACCACTGAAATTCCTCTAGAATTTAGTGGTGAAGAGGCCAAATAAAGGTGATCACAAAGGTTTAAAGTGATGGCTCAAAAGCCTAGCAAATAAGGCATGCAAGGTGTAGACGTCCCCGAACGTCCCGGGAGGGAAATCCCTCCCGTTTTGTTCATTTGGGCTCACTACAGTTCGGACTCAAATGTCACGGTCTTGTATCCTATCTGACAGAGTGCAATGCAAGACCGATGGATCATCAAAGAGTCTAAATCCAGTAAATCGTTTTTGAAAACAGATTTTTTTGAAAGAAGTGCCAAACATGGACTGCTTTGCCAGATACAAAGTCGCCACCTAAATATTTTATTTTGGGAAATTTAGGAAACCCTGACTCGGTGCCGAAAGGCCACGTGTCCGTCATCACCAAAGTTGCCTCGGCTCGGGAACTTGGGTACGATTGGGGAAGGTCACTTCGTGAGCACCCCCGCTCGCCCGGTCATAGACCGGCCTCTACTAACCATGATATCAATTTTTGAAAACATTGCGAGTTCTTATTCCGGTTATTAGCCTAGGTTACTATATGATGCGCACAGCATACAAGTATAGACTGGATCGCCTGAATTGGAACAAAACATTTCATGCTTGTTTATTTGAAAATGGTTTGATGACTCCCAAGTAGGCTTAAAATGCAGATTTTGCCACCCGCAGGTGGGCTTAGAAAAGATGGTTTTGCCACTATCTAGTGGGCTTAAAACAAACAGTCGATGATTTATTCCAATCTAAACAACTCAACCTTCACCCACAGGCATTCAGGCAGATATATCACATAAGCACATAGCCTCATGGTAAGCATGCTATTCATGGCAGTCACTCACACGCATGCGAGGATGCTAAAGCATAGAACTTACCGAGTACTCCAAGCCAAAATAGAAACTACATTAGAAATCATGCATGATCCTAAATATGCAAAAATGCTTAATGCAACACATGCAAAATGCAACTATAGTAGGCTCGGCTATTCTAAGATGGCATATGAAATGCTACAACTAACATGTATTCAACTTGGAATTAAAAGTACAATGCAGTTAGTATGATGCGCCAAGCCCGGTGCATGCAATACAGATGAATGAATGCAAACATGCTATCATACTGTATGCTAATTGAAATATGCCCTAATCTAACCATCAAAAGCAGATAAATAAAAGGGAGAAAGACGTGGGGTTGGAAAGAC
>NW_021025991.1:1040942-1085180 GCF_004153795.1 Camellia sinensis | reverse complement strand
ATCCCCATCACTCTCGGCTGGTATTATTGTGGCCCGTATCACCTGGGCGGCTTTTGCACAAAATCTGCGGGGCTTCAAACCCGATAGCATTATGCCGTCCTCGACGAACACAACGTTGATAGCAGATCATGTGTTAACAAGGTACCACTGGTATCCATTGTCTCTTACACTGGACAGAGATATAGAGCGGTTTGTTATGATCTGAGCCGTTTAGGGCAGTTCCTTGTCAATGAAGGTCAATGTTGGGGAAGTTCCTCCCGAAAAAACCAGCCCTACCAACTGCTCAAGAGTTGGTATCGATTTGAAAGCTTGGCTCAGTCCATGGCTATAAGGACGGCATGTTGTGAACTCTTGAGGCCATAAGCTGTCTCTAGATTGGAGATGTCCTTACTTGGATTTTCTTAAGCTTGTTTAGTATAGCCTCTCCTCGAGCAGTTTTCGCCTCTCTGCTCCTTGTCTTTTCGAATGCCTCTGGTTGATCCAAGTGCGGAGGGTTTGAAATTCACTACCACTCCTGGTCATATGGCCAACCTCCTCAAACGTACCAGGTATCATCTGGGTTGGTTTTGCCCCAATCTTCATCAGTGTGGGCAAGACGTAAGGTTGTCTCTTTCCCACCACATCCCGTCGATAATCTGACAGGCAGCTATCCGGTTCCGTTGTAACTATTCCTGCTCACAGCACTTCTGCCCCGTTAGGGACTTTGGCCTTTTAGCCCTCTCCAGATCTTTAAATCTTTCTCCTGCTTCAATCCCCCGTACTGGCTATATGTAGGCGTTATAGAAGTCGCGTTCATGTCCTAGAACCAAGTGCAGCCTTGCTGGTTCAATATCTTCTGTTTCCAACTGCACGGGATCCCGAGCAAAACTCTTAACACCGGTGCTCTCCAGCCGAATTTCTCTGATTCCTGGGCCATTCCGGCCACTTACTATATCCAGCTTTTGATTTGCCCCCATTTTGGCTGAGGTGTCTTAACAACAGTCGTCTCGTCGCTGTCAGCCATCAAGTAGTTTCTGCTTAACCCATCCAAACCAATACTTAGTTAGCAGTCACGTCCCCTAAAGTCCTGTCTTTTAAATGAACTGCAGATTTTGCGATGTCTTCTTCCAGCATCTGCCAGGGTCATCTAACCCCTGATTGCTCATTTGCCTCCCGAACTGGACAAATTCTTTGCCCCCAACTGGTAACTCAAACCCTCGGCTTAACCTAATTGTTGATGTGATATAACCACCTCGGGTTGTACCAAAGCTCACAGGACCCTCAAGCTCTGAATCATCATTCCATTCTGCCCCCAAAGTCATCCCTGTTCTGTCTTCTAAACAGTCACCACCACCAATTTTTATGTTTGGTTTGGGAGGGTTTAACATGCACAAGTCCGTGTTGTCCGGACCACGAACACCCCAAGCTTGGATAGGTGGGAGGGTAATGTGATATATATCCTAAGGGTCGTTATGAAAACAAAACCCCCCAAGGTGTTTTGGTCAGGTTGATGCTTTAGGTCGGTGGAACTTGGTTTAATGTGGTGGTGAAGGTTGGTTGGTGACATTGGTTTTTTTTGGGGTCGATCACCCTATTGTCAAATGGAAATCCCTGGATCTCATGATGCCAGTCAAAGCAACTGGTCTGAGGGTGTCGTGACCATCGCTGTTTGGTGAAAGGCACGTATATTAGCCAGGTTATGGGAGGGAGGAGTTGGTGCTGGTAATGGCCGCGCTGTAGGGGCTTCAAGTGGCTTCCTGATCAAAAACCCTTGTAGAGCTTTGGATGAGAGATGTATGGCGGAGTAAAGGTTCTTCTAGGTGTTTTGTGAGTTAGGTACCGACGCACCCGTAAATGGGGTAGCTGTAATGTTGGATGGTTGGTGTGACCATGCCTACATCGAAGGTTCTAGCAGCTACAGCATTACTCGTGCCTACATTCGTTACTTACGGGTAAATGCCTTTTGGCTGCTTTCTCTCGTTGGTCAATGAGGCCCCTGCTTTCATGGCGTCCTCAATCTGTACCCTAATCTCATGTAAATCCGCAAAGGTGGAAGAGGTAAGACGATCATTTTTTGCATCAGCTATGGGTTGGAGGTTGCGTACAACCATCCGTATCTGATCCTGTCGACCGGAGCCTGGAATGGTCACATAGAAGCTTGGCCCATTCCAACGGGTTACAAAGTCGGAGAAGCTCTCTTTGGCTCCTGTCTTAGTTGTCTTCGAGATCATGAGTGTGATATCGATCTGCGGTGTTATAGGAGTATTGAAGCTACAAGGCCTCAGCCATCTCTCCCAGCTTCTTCTTTGATAGAGTCCTCCAGGCTTTGCGTACCCAAATAGCCCGCAACACCCGACAGGGTTCCGGCGAAGAGGAAAGGTTTTGCAATTGCTGGAGAGGCCCATTGGGCCTTAGGATAATCTGAGAACAGCTGTAGGTGTACCATGGGATCTCCAGAATCTGTCAAAACGGTTCTATATACGCGATCTGAACTGGTCCAGCGCAAGTAACCGCTGAATGCGTGTTCCATTCCTCTATGTCCGGAATGAATTTAATGCCATAAGCCTTCCTGAATAGTTTTTCTAACTTCTCACTTTAGCACTGTTGGATTCCACCTCAAATTCAAATGTGTATCTACTACATTAGTCGGTGCTTGGACGCTAGGTAGGATTCGGGATTGAACTGGCCCCGTCTGGGACGTCCATGTATTTTCACAATGTTTGCAGTCTCCCTGGTTTGGAAACTCTAGGTGGGGACGGGCGTGGATGCGAAGCAGATACACCCGGTTGCTGTGGTTTGTTGTGTGCTGAAGTCTGGCAATTCAAACTTTGTCTGTTTCAGCCACCCTCTGCCTGTCGCGCGGAAAATGCTGGCCTGCACGGGCAACATACTCGACAATGCTTGCACTAGTTTCTTGGAGCTGACGCATCATGTCCTCCATACTTGCATAGGTGTGCTGATCTTAAACTGAAACAACAGGGTATATCTCTCTACGGGTAGAAACTGAAACCTCAGCCTGATACTCACTTGCGGAGTGGATTAAGGACCACTGGATCTGGTAACGCTATATGATGAACGCAGCCTAAACTCGAACTCTGGTCTAGTAACCAGGGTGGTAATGAACAGGAAACATAGTCGTCCGTCTACCAGATCCTCAGATCATTGACAGTCTTACAGACCTTCTTACGTCGAGGTGCCGTTAGGGCGGGTAATCTGCACTTTTTCAGAAGTCAATTGTGCTAAACTCACATTATTAAAAAGATAATTAAAGCTAAAATAATGGAAACATAACAACCTCAGAAAACGGCAGCATAACGGCTTAAAATAAACACAACACCAGTTGACTATTGTAACTGAACACATAGTGTCTCTACACTGATCACTGTTCCCAAATCACTGCTCCAGAATCTTAGCCCTCAGGTGAATACTAAATTCTCCCAAATAATGATTTTTTGATTCAATGACTTTGTAAACTGATATCCATACAACCATAGAGACTACTCCTAACCAGCACATATCAAGCAAGTTAAAAAAGCCAAAACACCACATATGGAGGGGTTAGGGTTTCCCTATCCTATCGTTGTCAGGAGCGTAGGGTTTCACTACGCATGCAGCTGTTTCAAACCACCTACAACGGTAAGCAAACCTGTCCTAGCTTGGGAATGGTCACTATGGATTCCGATATCATTAGGATCGAATGTCAAGAAGGGAGCCCCGATATAAAAACCGGGGTTTGTGTTCCTCATTCGTGGCAAAGCCACAACCGGTTTAGCCTATTATGGCCATGCTTTTCCAAGCAAAGCCTCCGGCAAACCTCAAGGAATAGCAGACAGCAAACACTGTGACTTAGGCGCAACAATGGCAAATGCAATACAAAGAGACACATAAGTGTAAACAAACGAGATATCATGAGTGTGAGTCAGTTCTCTAAATCCGAGCAGAGGGTCGCCCAGAAACTGTAAAACCGGCCCAAACTCGCTACTACGCGCCGAGGGACACGAACTTGTGTTCAAGCTACTACAGTTTCGAACTATGTCGACGCGTTCTAATTCGTTAATCTCACAAAGTTTAAATAAGGATGATAAGATTCACAAAGAGTCAAATCCGACAAAATTGGTTTTGGAAAACGATTTAATCAAAAAAAATGCCAAAACATGGACTGCTTTGCCAGAGTTTGCAGAGTTGCCACCTAAATATTTTATTGTTGAAAAATTTAGGAAACCCTGACTTGTGCCTTGAATCCACGTGTTCGTCATCACAAAGTTGCCTCGCCGGGAACTTTGGGTACGAGGGGAAGGTCCTGAAATGAGGCAGCCTTGGATGGCTCGCCCGGTCAAAGAGGATCTGCGCTTTACTAATCTATGATATGGTTGTTTTGTGCTCTTATTCCGATTATTATCTATCTTCCCATTTGTTCTTCTTACTACGTGAGCGCATAGCATACAAGTATAGGACTAAAATCACTAATTTGAACAAACAGTCTGCGTGTTTGTTTTTAAAATGTTTGAAGGTGCTACTCGCAGGTTAGGCTAAGACGCAGATGTTGCCGACCTGCGAAGTGGGCTTGAAAACATGCAGTCTTGCACCTCAAGTGCATGCTGTAAAACTCCACATTTTCGATGAATTGTTCAAATTTCAAGCAATGAAGCCTTACATCCACAGGCATTCATGCATTTAAACAAGAAGTAGTTAGCTCTGGCAAAGCATGTTATCATGCACAAACAACTTACACACATGCAAGGATGCTAAAGCATAGAAGACTACCATAGTACTCCGAGCCAAAAAAAGACTAAGCTATTTAGATATCATAGCGATGATCCTATGATGTAAATAAGAATGCCTACAAACATGCCAAAAATGGCTAAATAAGCTCGGCTATTCTAGAGCATTTGTCATAGTGGAAATGCTCAACTTATAACATTATTCAAATTTGGATTTGAAATACAATGCTAGTTGTATGATTGCGCAAGCTCGGCGCATGCAAGACAAATGATGATTGCAACATGCAAGCATAGTATGCTGAATTGAAAATGACCCTAACTAACCATTGAAAGCCGGTTAAGTAAAAAAGGAGAAGAAATGAGGTTGGAAGACATGCATCGCACACACGCACGCTTATTTACAATAATTACGCGCTCGTCGAGATCCGAATAATAAGCTAACTTAGCTAATCTTAAGCCTAATTAAACTATTATTTACAAACATTGAGCTAATTAACTAACAGTTAACTAATACAAGTACAAATAAATAGCTAAGATGCATTAACTACTAGTACAGAACCAAATAGCTTATACTAACCAAAGCAACTAAGTAAAGCAGAGATAAGAGAGGTCCTCAGTGCAAGAAGTGCATGCATGCTCGGTCTCCCTTGTTCGGAAATCCATTACGATGTCCTAACTTGCCTCTGTTTGCATTATGCTCAGAACACTGTACAAACCTCCAGATAGCTCTACTCCATCATGGAGACCTCTAGGAAGGCTGCCGAACACTTATTCGGGTTGTAGACCACTTGTAGACCATTTCCACTGCTTAGACAGAAAAGTAGTTGGCTCAGCTAACTTTTTTCTGGGTCTGCCGACCAAGAAGATCTTTTTGCCACACGTCCATTTTGCTGCAACAGAGAACAAGAAGGAGGCCACGACAGTGTATTTGCAATGGTATTCGTGTGCACAACCACCTCCACTTATCATTTCTTAAGCTCAAGGGGTGCGCGTACGTGGACGTGCGCGCCACCAACTTGAGCAGTCGCAATGCATCATGGCGAGAAGCCAAGTTTGCATAATTCAAGTTAATGAATGCACAAATAACACATAAGGGCCTTTAAACCTTCACTGGCTGCATCAGAGCGTCGGCGACCGAGAAATGAGGCGCGCTTCATCAGCTTCAAGTATTGAAACGTCCCTTGTTCTCGTGTTTAGATTAAGCACTCCTATCCAAACACAATGGCAATGCGAACATGGATTCACTTATTCAATGCTAATGGCATGCAAACACAATGCAATGCACAACATGCAAACTGCAAACAACATGCAAACTAAATGCACTTCTATGAATGCTAGAATGGCATGCACAAATGATACTAACACCATGGAATGCTGCATGCATTGTTCAGATGCTAAAGATCAAAAGCTAGAAAGAGGATCTCACTAAGGCATTGGCAAGGAACAATGATCAATGCGACTAAACCGGAATATGACAGAACCTAAAATCATTGCCAACAGTGAGCTCAAAATGCTATGAAATGATGTATGAAAGCAGCGGGTGGTGATGCTCATTGCAATGGGCTTCATAACTTAAGCATAAAAGCACAATCTCAAACATGATCAAAAGTGATAAACATTGGAAGTGTTGACAACACTACATGGCTCTTGGAATCAGTGTGATGAAATTGAATGCCAAATCATCCAAACAACACAAGCATAGCATGCAAGAGGCCTAGGCTCAAGGCTATTAAAGGGACTACACAAGAGGCATGCAATGCATGGCACAAATGATTGAAACCAACCATGATAGAAGGCCTCAATTAGTCAAAACAAAGACCAACATGCCTGGGAATAGGATGGCTCCAAAGTCTAGGCTGCATCATACACATTGGCTCCCAAACAAGGCAATTACTCATAACCTTTAAAAAGCGCCAAAGAGATGAAAGAATGAGAACATGGGAAATGCTATATGCTCTGAAATATAGTGTTAAATGCCAAATCTGCACATGTCACAAATGAGCATGCGTTAGTAGCATGAAAAAACACAAGAGCTAGCAGAGTAAATTGCGACTCAGCTATGCAATACTTGAACCACATAGCCAAGACACCCAAATATCTTAGAGCACCGTCGCAAAATGATCTAAAACATGCATGGACTAGAGCTTAACACATCGCTAGCGAATGGCATGAAGCATGGAATATGGAAGCTAGATGAATATTGCACTACACCTACCAAAACCAAAGCATCAGAATGACTTCAACCAACCAAAAATCAGAGTTGTATCAAGGCAAGACAACACCAAAAACACACTGATTATGGCAGCCCAAAAGCTTAGGGGCGAAGATGGCTACCAATAGCTCATTTTTTTAAAGCACTAAAGACCAACCTCCAACAGCATGAATGAGTGAAAGATGTGAGGGATTGACCACCACTACATGCACTGAAATCACCTATCAAATGATGCTTAATCTGCAAATAGTTCAAGCCAATGCATGCTTGTGACATGGGAAACTCAAAGCATTTGAACAAAGAATGCACTAATGGCTATACAAAGCAAGGAATGCATGACCAAAAACAACATAAAACAGAGCTTTAAGCATGGCTAAAACCGATGAGTAAAAGCTTGCTGGAGTTTGAACCAAAATCATGCTTAGAATTAATGGTCTAAAGCCATTGATGCATGCTAGGCTAGTGAGTGGAATTGCACCACAAGTGAAGGGCATGCAAGAGGCTATCAAAACCAAACCCTAGACAGAAGGTAAATACCATGGCAAAAACAACTACCAAAGCCATGCTGGAGATAGAACCAAAACACTGCTAGAAAAGGCACTTTCTACTTTGAAAAGCTTCAAGTAGGCAATTACACTACACATACAAGAAAGCATGCAAGGGTGACCAAGACAACCAAAAAAGTAAGAGTCATGGCGCAAAATCTAAAAAGGTCACAAAAAATGCTCAAACAAAGCTTCAAGGAGACAGACTACATTGCTCTTTTGATGAGCATCAAACAAAAAGCAAACAAGAGTTAAGAGGAGGGGGGACAACCCCCTCGTATTTAAGACCTCAAAACCACCACTTTCCACCACTGAAATTCCCTAGGATTTAGTGGTGAAGAGGCCAAATAAAGGTAGATCACAAAGTTTAAAGTGATGGCTTCAAAGCCCCTAGCAAATCAAGGCATGCCAAGGTGTAGACGTCGCCGACGTCCCGGGAGGGAAATCCCTCCCGTTTTTGTTCATTTTGGGCTCACTACAGTTCGGACTCCAAATGTCACGGTCTTGTATCCTATCTGACAGAGATGCCAAGCCAAGACCGATGATACATCAAAGAGTCTAAACTCCAGTAAATTGTTTTTGAAAACAGATTTTTTTGAAAGATCAGTGCCAACATGGACTGCTTGCCAGGATAACAAAAGTCAGCCACCCTAAATATTTTATTTGTGGGAATTTAGGACAACCCCTGACTCATTTGCCTAGGCCACGTGTCGCTCACCAAAGTTGCCTCGGTCTCTGAGGAACTTGGGTACAATTGGGGAAAGTCACTTCGTCGCAGGCACCCCCGCACTCGCCGAACAAAGATCGGCCCTCTACTATACCATGATATCCAACGTTTTGAAATATATTATGTGTCTCTTATTTCCGGTTATTAAGCCTAGATTTACTACGTGATGCGCACAACATACAAATATAGACCGGCATCGCCTGAATTGGAACAAAACAATCTCATGTTTGTTTCGAAAATGGTTTGCTACTGTAACAGCGCCCGCGTAGGGGGGACCTCGCTACAGTTCGGACTCGATTTGTTCACGGTTCTTAATCTGACCAAAAGGAGTCCAAATCTGGCAAATCGTTGTGAGAAACAGATTTCGTGAATATAAGTAGTGCCAAAACATGGACTGCTTTGCCAGATACAGAGTCGCCAGCCTTAAATATTTTTATGGAGAATTTTAGGAAACCCTGACTCAGCTATTGGTGCCGAAGGCCAACATGTCCGTCATCACCGGAGTTTGTCTCGGCTCGGGAGCTTGGTACGATCGGGGAGGTCAAGCTATGAGCACCCCCTTCGGCCCGGTCGAAGACCGGCCGATGTCTTACTAACCCGTGGATATTCCGTTTTTGGAAAACTTTATTGTGTTCTTAAACCAATACTTAGCCTAGAATAACTATGTTATGGCGGCGCAGTCAAACAAGCTATAGACCTAGATCTTGCCTTAATTTGGAAAGAAAACATTGCATTATCGCTTCATTTGAAAATGCGTTTGAAATTTGCTAACTCGCAAGTAGGCCTAAAGACACGGGATTTCAATGAGTTCTTCCCGAACTCAAACAATCCACCTTCACCCACAGGCATTCGAAACATTTTAACACCACCTAGCACTTTAGCACATGTTAAGCATGCTGACATGGCAACATTCACACTCAGCGGATATGCAAACAAATACATGTACTCCGTGCCAAAATAGAGAACTGTTTAGCAAAAACATGGCATTGATCCAAGTCCATGTTAATAATGCCCTAAGCATCACATACACACAATGTTGCGTAGAATAGGCTCGGCTATCCTAAACATTGGCATGTGTAGAAAGTGCACAACTATCACGATATTCAGTTTAGAATTTGAAGTACATGACCAGTTAGCATGACGTTGTTAGCCGAGCCTAATGCATGTAATACACCATGCATGGATGCACACATGCATACGATGAGGTATGCCTAAAATTAAACGTGGCACTTAGATTACTAACCATTAAACGGGGTAAAGTAAAAGCGAATAAAGAAGTGAGGTTGGATAGACAGTACACACCACCCACCACACTTCATTACAGATTTGCCCTCGCTCGGAGGGACCGAATAATTATTACAAATTAATTAACTATGCAAGCTAATTAAATGATTACAACATTAACTAATTTAATTAAAAATTTAAAAAAACTAATTCAAACATAGGAATACGCCTCGGGCTAAAGCGCCGCCACCATGCATGAGGTTGCCTGCTGTTTCTTCCTTCCTCCATCTGGGAGGCTTGTCAAAGCCTCAGGGACTGATCCCTTTGGGACAAGAGGATTCACCACCGGCTGATTGAAATTGCACCGCAGTATGGTTATGGCCATCGGCACAAAATTGAATCTGTCGGCAGAGAAATTGTTGCCGGTCGGCACATTACACTGACGGTCGGCAGAGTATTCCTGCAGAACCTGCAACTCACAGCAACAGAGGGCAAGGCAAAGCATGGCAGCACAATTCAAGGCATGTATGCACCAACCATGTCTCTTATCATTGTAATGACTCAAGGGACATGTGCCTCGGTTCCCGCGACCACCAATCACGCATTTCCATGCATGATGGCCCAAAGAACCAAGTATGCAACTTTTGATTTCAAATGTATGCAAACCAATCAACAAAATCCCAATCCCATATACACAAGTCAAGGGACAAGGATGCATGCAAGATGCAATGCAACCTAGGCATACAAGCTAAGGATGCAACATGGCATGGCAAGACACTTATACAAGCATACAAGCATACATATGGCAATGCAAATAGATGGAAAGGTGGTCTTATACATGAATTAGGCAGCTCTAATAAGGCCTAAAAACGTAGCCAAAGTGCCTAAAAAGGAGGCTAAATGGCATGCACACACATATGCACATAAAGACCAACACTTAAGCACAAAATCAAACAACATTCAAGCACACTTGAAAGGGACAAACATGAACAATTAGCATGCATTATAAGCTTTGAATCATGCTAATACATGGGCCAAACCAAGCAACAAATCAAGCCAAGCATGCAACAAATGACCCAAATGCTCAAGGCAAGTCAATAGAGCATTGGACTACACTAAGCAAGACAAACATGGCATGAACTTATTGACCAAAACAGAGTTTTTGGACATCAAAACAAGGCCTAAGGACCACTTAGGATGGCATCTAAATGACCCAAAACAAAGGCATGCACAAATGGTCAAAACAAGGAGCATGCAACACATGCTTCCAAAGCATTTAAAGAGGCATGCAAGGCAATCAAACAAGCATGGAAATGGGACTGAAATGGCATATAGAATGATCCCAAATCACCAAAACAACGCAAAGATGCCATGTCTACACATGCACATACTCAAGGCTAACAAGCCTAAATACAAGGAGCTATATCAAGCATGCCAAAATCAACCAACGACTATGGACAGAGCTAAACATGGCAAGATATGCACAAAAATCTTCACAAACTAACCTAAAACATGCTCCAACAAAGGCTAACAACCTTAAGGCACATTAAGGCATAAACAAGGCATTACATGGCAAACTATGACTAGCATGCATGGAGTTCCAAAACCAACTTGAAATCATGTTATATTATGGATATATAAGCATGAAAAACAAACCAAACATGCTCAACACACACTCAAGCATAGGCTTCCTTAAGAGGCCCAAAATATGTCCTTTTCAATGGACAACAAGGAGAGGGGGTGGCCCTCTCCTTCTTGGGACTTCAAAGCATCATCTTCACCACTGAAATTCCCTCAAGATTTCAGTGGTGAAGAGACCTCAACACCAAAATCCCGGAGCTAGCACAAAAATGGCTCAAAATGAGGCCTTTTGAGGCCTAAAGGGTGGTCAACAACCCTCAAACAACAAAACACTCTTAATAAACATAAAGAGGGCCTAAAAACAGAACTTTTTTATGTTATACAATAAGCACAAAAACAGCTCTAAGATAGGTATAAAATCAAAGCAAAAATGGGAAAAAAAGGACTAGAATCTCACCCTTGAAGACCCCTTCACAATATGGTGCTCCAATGGCCTCCTTGAGCTTGAATCCAACACCAAAACTTCAAAAACAAACTCTCAAACTAGTCAAGAAACTCAAGAACAAGCCCTTAGAACACTAGTTTCAAGAGGAAGGTGAAACACTAGGTGTTTGTGTGCAATAGTAAGGCACAAAACACCTAGTGAACGAAATGAGAGGGAAAGAGAGATAGGTTGTGTATCTAATCCTAACCCTAGGAAAAACCAGAGCTCTCCTCTGTCTTCTCTCCTCAAAAATGTCTAAAGCCCCTTTTCTCTTCCTTAGAGAGGGCTCCTCTCTATATGCCTCTTGTAAAGCTTCCAAGACAAGCTTTGCAAGAGGGAGATCCCTCCATACACATGTATGGAGGGGAGCAAAAGTAATACAGCTGTCTAAAAATATCTGCAAAAGCAGATGAACAGCAATCGGCCGGCCAAAAATGCTATCTTGGCCAAAAAGAGTGCCGACCGGCACAAAAAGGTGCTGACCGGCAACAAATAGTGCCGGCCGGCAAACTACATTGCCGGTGGCAGCAAAAACCAGCCGGTGGCATCTAGCCACTGCCGGTGGTGGGTGGGGATGGTCTACAAGCCCCACCCTGCCTCTCAAAGGCAAGATGCAAGTGTTTGGTGCAAAACCAGACACTAAACGGTCAAGTTCGGAGATCCTGAGGCAAGGCGCGCGAGCCGAGGCCTCCGGGAACTCCAAACGAACACAAACATGGAAGATCACCGTGTGTTCAAACAGTGACGTCCAAGTCTTGAGGACGGTCAAAAATGGGGTGTCTATAGCTACTCGCAAGTAGGCTAAAATGCAGGTATTGCCACCCTCGGGTGGGCTTAGAAAACATGGTTTTGCCACTATCTAGTGGGCTTAAAACTCACAGTCAATGCATTATTCCAATTCAGATAATCCAACCTTCACCCTCACATAAGCAATTAGCCTCATGGTAAGCATGTTATGATGGCAGTAACTCACACACATGCAAGG
Source organism: Camellia sinensis (assembly GCF_004153795.1). Classification (NCBI taxonomy): domain Eukaryota; kingdom Viridiplantae; phylum Streptophyta; class Magnoliopsida; order Ericales; family Theaceae; genus Camellia; species Camellia sinensis. Next base: position 1,072,722 of record NW_021025991.1, on the reverse strand, counting down.
ATACTGAAGCATAAATACTTACCGAGTACTCCAAGCCAAAGAAACAAGCTAATTAGAAAACATGCATGGATCCTAACTATGCTGAGATGCCTAATGCAACACATGCAAAAAAATGCAACTATAATAGGCTCGGCTATTGTAAGAATGGCATACGAAATGCTACAACTAACAAGTATTCAACTCGGAATTGAAATACAATGCAGTTAGTATGATGCGCCGAGCCCGGTGCATGCAAGACAGATAAATGAATGCAAACATGCTATCATAAGTATGCGAATTGAAACATGCCCTAAACTAACCATCATAAGCTAGTAAATAAAAGGGAGAAAGACGTGGGGTTGGAAGACAAACATCACACACACCCACCCTTATTACAACAATTGGTCCTCTCTTGGAGGGTCTGAAAGAATATTACACAACCAAAATAAATTACGAATTATTACACAATACTAATTACTTAACAAATGAATTAGGTAAGCAAACTAAACTAGCATGCTATGCTACGTGCAATGGACTGCCTCAGCTCTGTTCCGAATGATGAAGGATGCATGCATACTCAGGTCGCCTTGTCGGGAAATTCCATCGCGACGCCTCGCCTCGCCTTTGTTTTCAATTGATCTTAGAAACTTGCACAAAGCTCCAAGAGGCTGAAACTCCACCCTGGGAAGGCTGCCGACCAGATATTGGCTTGGGAAACACCTGCTGACCACCCTTTGTGGTGGAAACTAAAAAAGGTGGTCGGCCTGCCAGAAAACCTGGTCAGCCGACCAGTTTCCACCTCTGGTTCTGGTTTTTCTGTAACAAAGGCAAGAGAGAGAAAAGGCAATGTATTTTCAACAAATGTATGAATGACCACTCTCCCCGTCCTTGCACAAGCTCAAAGGAGTATAGTCCTCGATCCTCGTGTCACCAATCACGCATCTCGATGCATGATGGCTGAGAAGTCAAATTGCACGACTCGATGTGAAATGAATGCGCATATAAGCAAGTAAAGCCAACAACTCTATCATGGACAGTCAAGAGTGTCGGCGACCGAGAATCGAGGCACGTTTCGTCACTTGGAGTACGAAATGTCCCTCGTTTCCCGTGTTTGGACTAAACCCTACTCCAAACACAAAACAATGAGATGGCATACACAATGCGACTAACATGCAACCTAGCATACGCAATGCTATGGACTAAAATGGCATATACGATGCACGTGATGTAACATGGCATACACAATGCTCTAACATGCAACCTAGCATATGCAATGCTATGGACTAAAATGGCATACACGATGTACGATGGACTTACACTAATATGAGTGGACCTCAGCCACACTCACATCAGTGGCCATATGATGGAAATGAGACAATCGAAACATATGCAAACATGCACGATGCAAGAGATCGATCCTAAGGCATCAAATGCCATTCTACCAAAGCATGGAAAATGATGCAATATGGCACACAAACACACAAATTCTAGTTCTGAAACATGATATAAAATGGTCCCGAAACATGCAAACATGGCACATAATGCAAGCTAGGGGGCCCGGGTACCAAAACTAGTGAAGTGCGTTACTCTAGAGGTACCCAAGACAATGCACTAATGGAAAAATGAACCCCAAAGAGACCCTAGGTAGGTATGAAACAGTGGGGAAATGGCCTAAAATGATGGCTCAGAATGCAGCGAAATGGAGCTCATTCAATGGTCGGTAAATGAGGCATACAATCCCGACTCTCAAACGCATTTAAAGAGTATAAAACATGACAATATGGCATTCAAACAAGCTCTAAAATATGATGTGTAATGGGTCCAAAACATGAACACACCTCAGTATATGCATGTAATGGACCCCGAAACTCAAAGTTAAGCAAGTGTATTGAACCACAAGCATGCAAAACAAACACCATTCAACCATGAGACCCAAAAAAAGAGCTAGGGCAGTCCAAAATATGCACAAAATCAGCTTAAGGCATGGCCAGAATGTGCTAGAATCAAGGGTCAACAAAGCATGAAAAGAAAGCTAGTGAACCATGATTTAAACTATAGCTATATGAAGCACATGAGGGCTCACCAAACCAGCCAAAAAACAGAAATATTCCATGCCAAAATATGCCCAAATAACCACTGAAACTCAGTCAATGCATGTTAGAATGAGGTGCTCCTTTGAGAGGCCAATAAGAGGGTTGTTCAACACATGTATGATGGACACACAAAATGGAAAAATGGCCTCTGGAAAGAGGTTATGAGGGTCCTAAAACCCACCAAAAAGACCCTAAAATTAGTCTAGGAAGCATGCAAATGAAAGCCCCTCTGAAAGGCCTTGGATGGAATTGCTCTACACATGCAAAATAGACACTTCATATGAAAAAATGGGCTCTGGACAGAGCCAAGGTAGACCTTAAAACTCACCAAATAGGGCTTGAAATGTGACTTCACAAAATGCAAGTAGGAGCCCCTTTGGAAGGCCAAAAGGGCCAACAAACAAGACAAGGAGAGGGGAGTCACCCCCCCTGATTTTGGCTCTCAAAATAGTGTTCTAGCCACTAAAAATCCATTGGATTTCAGTGGCTAGAAGGCCAAACAAACCACAAAACAAAGGCGTAGATGCAAGGCTCAAAACAAGATGCAAACAAGCATACAAGGGGGTAGATGACCCCCAATAGAAAAATTCCCTTAATCAAACTTCAATAGGGGCTTAAAAGAAGACTCTTTTCAGTTTATGACAAATCTCGAAAATGCTTGCAAGCAAGGCTAAGATAGGAAGCAAAATAAGCCTACAAAGAGGGATGGAGCATACAAGGAGGTAGATGACCTCAAACAGAAAGTGTCCTTAATCAAACATCAAGAGGAGATCAAAATAAGAGACTTTTCAGTTTAAGATGAAACCCAGAAATTCATGCAAATAAGGTTAAAGAATGAAGCAAAACAATGCCAAAATTGGGGGAATAGAGACTTACCCTTGTAGAGAAGACCTCCAGCAACTTCTAAACCAAGATGGTGAGCCTTCAACCTCTGTAAATCAGTTCCAAGTTGCTTGGATGGATGGTGGAGGTGTTGTGCTAAGGGTTGGTGTGCAAATGGCCAAGAATGATGGAGTTTAGAGCTTGGGATGGAGAGATATGGAGAGTTGTATGCAAAGTGTCTTAACCAAATTCTTCAACCCTTGCAAATGGAGAGGGAAGCCTCTTTTATAAAAGACAAAGGGCCAAGGCTTCTTGGAGAAGCCTCAAGTAAAGGGTGCAAGCTTCTAAAAGAAGCTAACCAAAAGGGTCAAGCTTCTTGAAGAAGCTGGACCAAAGGAGTCAAGCTTCTCCTAGAAGCTAAGCAAAAAAGGTCAAAGCTTCCTTAAGAAGACAAACAAGAGGGTCAAAATCTCAGAGGATGGGTCAAATGCTTCACAGCTGGCACAGCTGTGTTGCACACAAGAAGGCCAAAAAGCAGAAGAGAGGCCAACCAGTTCAAGTGATCGGCCGACCACTTACCCTGGTCGGCCGACCAGGGTTCAAAAGGGTCAATGTGAAATGTTGGTCGACCATACCAGAAAGGTTGCCTCCCAGATGAGTACAACACAGCTGTATGGTGGGAGACCAGAAATTGTGGCCCACGAGAGAGAAAAACCAGCTTTCTAGCGAGGTTCAAAAGGGTCAGGAAGAAAAGCTGGTCGACCAATCCATATTGGTGGCCTCCCAGATGAATACAACACAATGGTGGTATGGGAGGCCAAAAATTATGGCCCAAAAGTGAGGAAAACCAGCTTTCTATCAAGAAAACTGGCTGGAGGAGAGAGAAAATGATCTCCAAAAGAATTGCTGGTCTCCCACTATAGTACCACCTTCCAAACAAAGAAAATAGGGTCCATACCAAAAATGAACCCTAACCGATGCAAAACGAGGGTTCGGGGTCCAAAACACTCGGCCCGGGGCCCTAAAAATAGGCTGTTAGGCACTGGAGGTGGCGCGTGACCACGAAGGTGACCTCTCAGGCCACAGTGTCCCTCAAAAGAAAGGAAACAAGGTGTGTGCCAAAAATCGGAGCAAACGGAGGTAGTTAAGCAGTCCTGAACTGAGGCACACGGTTGACGGCTCCGAAAACCAGAAACTGGTCTCCAAACGGGAAAAATGGCCTACGACCACGAAACGTTAGCCTACGGCCACTGAGAGATGGTCTACGAGACATCTCCCTCCCTTCTGGAAAAGAAAACAGAGAAAATAAGACCTGGTTTGCAAACCGAGGCAAGGCACGAAAGGGTTCCGAAGCCCGAAGGCAAGGCTCTTAGCTGAGACTTTGCAACCTCAGAACGAGCACAATATGCAACATCACCGAGCGCTCAGTTGGTGACGTCTGAGTCTTAAGGTTGGTCAAAAATGGGGTGTCTACACAACGGAGTAGACCACCCCCAACACCAAAGAAGCCTTAAACAAACATGTTAAGCACTTAAAATCAAAATTTTTTGCAGTTGAAATTCAAGCCTAAAACATCATGCAAATAGGGCAAAAGCTTAATAAAAAACAAAGGTTTAAGGGGTTAGAAACTTACCCTTGAAGAACAACTTCAAAGCAGCAACTCCAACAACCTTTCTGAGCTAAAAACCAACTCTTGAGTTCAAACAAGAGCCTCAGGTACCTCAGCAACAAGAGTGTGGTGTCTCACTATGTGTTTGTGTGCAAAAGTGTGAAGAAACAACACTTTCAGGCACAAATATGAAGCAAATATAGCAATATAGAGATAGAGATATATGTATAGCTCCAAGCACATTTTCTAAACCTGAGACAAGACGGAGGAGGTTCCCTTTTATAGAAAAACATGCATCAAGCTTGTTGAGCAAGCTTGAAGCTTGAATCAATCCCTCCATACACTTGTATAGAGGATGCTTTCTGTGCCCAACAGCTAGCACAGCTGGCATGGAAAATATCTACAGAAAGTGTAGGAAAGCTGCCGACTAGTTGAAGTGGTCGGCCAGCTACTTGCACTGGTCGACCGACCAGTGAAAGTGGTCTGTAAGGATGAAAAGTGGTCGGCAAGGGGGAGGGGTGGTCTGCACAAAGAAAGCAAGGTGGTGGCATGGCTGCTGACCATTTTTGGTGGTCTACAGACCACCAAGACCAGTTGGCTGACCAGAAAACTGGCTGGCAGGGAAGAAAAGTGGTCTTCAGTGGGCGAAACTGGTCTACACCCCTTATTCCACCCTCTAAGCAAGGAAAACAAGGTTTGTGCCAAAAATAAACCAAAAAGGATGAAAAACAAAAGTCTGCGGGACAAGGCGCGCAGCCGGAAGCCTCGAAAACTAGTCTACGGACGCAAAAAGTGGTCTACGAGAAGGGAGGTGGTCTACGGCCACAAAAAGTGGTCTACAGACCTCTGTTCTCTAGGCAAAGGCAACAAGGCATGGTCTAAAAACCAGGCCAAAAGGAGAACATTAAGTGGTCTCGAGACAAGGCGTTCGGCCGAAGGCTCCGGAGATCGGAAACTAGTCTACAAGAGGGAAAAGTGGTCTATGAGCACAAAAAGTGGTCTAGGGACCTCTGTCTCCCTCTAGGCAAGGTCAACAAGGCATGGTCCACAAACCAAGCCAAAACACAAAGAGTTCAATGGCCGGGAGGCAAGGCAATCAGCCGAAAACTCTGGAAACTCGAAACGAGCACAAGAAAGCACAATCATCGAGCTCTCAAACGATGACGTTTGAGTCTTAAGGTAGGTCAAAAATGGGGTGTCTACAATAGCGTGGTATCGGCCCAATGATTTTTTTGAGCGAAGGGATAGAATCGCTGAGAAACTCTATGTAAGGCAGCCCATCAAAGGAGGTTACTGCGGTATCCATGATGATGATGATGATGAAGATAATGATGATTCTTTGGATATGGATTTGAATGATGGAGATGTTGACTGGTTGAATGGGATTGTATCAGAGTTGGTGAAAGAATCTGCTTTGGATACAGAAGAAGAGCTAGGAGAATATTTTTCTGATTCTGAGATCGATCATCATGATGATCATCACCGTCATGATCATGATCTCCCCATCCCCACACACGGCAAAGGAAAGCAATTGTCTCTCGTTCATAGTGCATTATTACAATCACCGAAGAGAAAGAGAAGCACCGAGTCTGAGAACAAGAAAGAGGAGCAATGTTCTGTCCCTCTGGCAATTGCAAAGTGTCCTAGGCAAAGCACCGAGATCAGCAAAATCAGTGAAGCGGCCAAATCATCGAAAAGAAAGAGAAGCACCGAGTCTGAGAACAAGAAAGATGAGCAATGCTCTATCCCTCAGGAGATTGCAAAGTGTCTGAGGCAAAGCACCGAGATCAGCAAAATCAGTGAACTAGCCAAAGCGAAAGTGAAAGAACACAAGTCTATGTGCTTCAATGATGCAGAAACTTATGAATTGAAGATGGAAGCCACAAAGAGGAAACTCCAACAAAGGTATAAGCAAATTGAGAGGGCGAAGAAGAAGATACGATGGTACAGGCTTCAGGCTTGAAAGATAGCAATTTTTTGTATTAACACACCTGAGAACCTCTTTTCCTCTCTGCAAAACTTCTCCATAGATAGGCCATATTTTTTTGTACCTCTTTTAAATTCATATCCAAAATTTAATGAATTAATTAAGAAGAGACAAGAACAATTAATCACTAAAACCTTAATTTAGGGAATATGATAAGATCACATATTCAATTACTACCATACAAGAGGCTTCATTCTTGACCTTAGCTAATAATCTCACTACTCATAATTATTTTAACATACACACTGAAATCAAACATGAAAATAAAACTTACAACTAAAAGAAGAAAATTATATCAAATACAAGACCGAGCTCCACTTCTTTTCCAAAAACTCTCCCCCTTTCTCACATTCAGTTCATCCCATTTATAGAGCTCACTACACACTCCTAAAACTGTCTAATCTTTAGAAGCCGGTATTATTGAGATTTTGAGGCTGGAATTTGGTGCATCGATTTCCATTAACAGATCACACGACTTTATCTGCATATGCGTTCAGTCTTCAATTTAGAGATTATGTTCATGAGCCTGAGGAAATGATTTTATTGCACCTGCATGATTGCGCAGCTAAGTCAATAGAGTGGTTAGAAACTTTCTGTTTTCTTTCTTGTTTTTTTAATATATTATAATGTATATACACTATATATATTTATTTAGAAACAAACAAACAAACGGGTGGCTTTCATTTTTTTATTATATTTTCTTTATGTTATATTATAATACTAGAGTATACCCGTGCCTGAAGGCACGGTATAAATAATATTGGTATACATACTTTACAAAAATCAATTAACATAAATTATTAATATTGGTATCACATCCTTTACAAAAAAAATCAATTCAAAACGATAATAATTTCACTGCTATAGAAATCAATTATAATAAATCAATTCAAGATGACAATAATTTCACTGCAATATAAAACTGCACACATAAGACTTCTACCACCATATATGGCAACACCACCGCCGGCCGTGACTTCAGCAAGTATCGTACAATGGTGGTTCGTTTAAGTTAAAATATAATTTATTAAATTCATTACTAAAAGTCAAAATATTTGAGGTGACATTTTTCCTCATTTTTTTTCTCTCAAATTCTCATATAATTCTCATATATATATATATATATATATAATGTATTTAAACAATGTCACCTCAAACATTTTTTTGAGTCGTATGTATTTAAATTTTTTTTATTAAAATAATATTAAAAGACAAAATGAGTTAAAATAATATCAAATTCATAATTATTTTACATTTTTTTTCTCATGTACATCATATCTAATTATAAAAACAATTTAACAATCTTGCTAAACATAATTATTTCTTTTTCAAATGTCAAGTGTCAATGGTGGTGGACAGTCACGAAGCGGAGGAGGCGTCAATGAATCCCTTCTTTCGTTCATGCTTTCTCTATATTTTTTTTTCCACTCTATTTTATCTTAAATTTGTGATTTGATTTTGTTAAATCATAAGAAATCAACGCCCATTTCAAAAGCTTTTTTCAAAACCATAAAAAATCAACACTCATTTTCCATTAAGAAATTAAATCCATTCCAGAAATCAAACTGAAAATAAAAATATATTTCTAAAATCAAAACCCATTTTATAAAGATCAACTATTATTTCAGACCTAAAACTTTTTAAAAAATTAAATCCAAATCCATAAGCTGCATAAAAAAAAATCTATATAAATAAAAAGAAACATAACACACAAATAACAAGATAACACAAAATTTTAACTAATTCCTTAAAACAACCCTGTAATTATTGAAACTTGTCAAATAAAATTAAATCCCACTTATTTTTATGTGTAAACTTTAACATAATTAGTCATTGGAGGTGCATTAAAAAATTAAGAGAAGAAGATGACAAAGAATATGCTTCGGATATATTTCTCTATACATGGAAAACATGAATGAGTCAATTCTCAAAAGAGAAAGATAAACATTGGTCAGTGGGGACAAATTAAAAAAAAAGAAAAAAAGAAAAAAGAAAAATGAGTTTCACATTCCAATTATTCCTTATCCAAACAACCCTTATCTACTAAAGCCAAACTTAGCCAGACGTGGCGCCCCATCACACCACATCCCTTCTCTCTCCTCTCTCTCTCTATAGATCTCATCCATTGCTGCCTCTCTTCCCATTTTCCTTCTATTCTCTTTCATTTTCGTCTCACTTTCTCTCTCTCTCAAAAACCCAGTTCACAAAACATTGGCATAGTCCTTCCAGTGATCAAAGATATCTCAACACTCCAATATGTGACCCATATGCATCAAACAGTCACACAACACAGTGGATGTGATTTCTATCTCTCCAAGTCAGCGTGACAGTGTGTAGGAAAAGAAGGGAGAGTTAAAAAGGCAGGGAGGAGAGTGGGGAGCTCTCCAGAAACGTTGGCAGTAGCCTGATGTCGATCCATCCATAGTAACAACGATGATGAGCGGTGGCAGCGGTGATGAGCAGTAGCAGTGGAGATGACTGGAGGAAGTGGCGTTGTGCAGTGGCGATGACTGGAGGAGGTGATGAGCAGCACCATGGCTGGGTCGCGAGAGAGTCGTTGGAAAGAGATGTATCACCGTCATAGAGGGAAGTAAGGCAGAGAGAGAGAGAGATAAAGGGGATGGGTGTTTTGAAATTTGAAAATTGAGAGTGAGACTGGAAGACAGAGAGGAGAGTTTTGAAATTTGAAAATTGGAAGAGAGATTGAAAGATAAAGAGAGGAGAGTTTATAGAGAGTTTGATGAGCGTGGGTGTTTTGAAACTTGAAAATTGGGAGTGAAACTGAAAGAAAAAAAGAGGAGAGTTTATAGAGAGAGTTCCATGAGAGTGGGTCTCTCTTCCGTATGGAGTGGATGGGTGTGTTTTGAAATTTAAAATGTGAAAAGGTGAGGTGCGACAGAGGAGAATGGGTTGTTGCAAAGTTTGTGGCTCTTGGGCGGGAAGTTCAGGTAGAGTGAGAGAGAAGGTTTTCATCTGAACTGTCCATCTAAATACAAAAATGAATCATGATCATTAAAATGTCCTAGTAAGGCAATTGTCTCTAACATAAATTCAAAAACATTCTTCCCTTATTATATAGTTTATAATACATATATATATATAAGAAAATATATCATTTATAATAATTTGTATACAACACTTAAAATATATAAAAACACTAAATTGTAAATAAAACTCGTTATTAGACTAATAAAGTGTATATTAGCAGGCTAAATATGTAACGTTATGGCACTTATCATCTTCCATTTTTTTCATTTTACAATGCTTCAATGGTGTTGTGATTGAAATTGGGTGCATGCTTTCTTGAGAGTCATCACTAACTCTCCTCACTCTGTAGAATCTTCTCTCTAGAATATTCTAGAAGTTTCCACATGAATCTAGAATACTCCGGAAAGATCTAGAAAATTCTAAAAAGGCCTAGAGAAATCCGGAAGATTTTATAATATCCTAGAAGGTTTCGGAACATTAAAGAAGTTTGGAGAAAACTAGAGAAATCTAGAAAGTTCCGGAAGGTTATAGAATATTTTAGAGAAGAATAGAAAGCTCTAATATGTACTAAAGTAATCTAGATTGTTCTAGAGTGTAGGGAAAGTATGAGTGTATTCTACAAAGTTTTTCAACTAGTATAAATATGAGATGAGTGCATGTACTAAGTAATTTGGACAATTGGACAATTGAAATTGAGTGAAAGAAGAGTGAGTCCAAAGTGAGTTGTCAAGCACTATCTAGTGTAAGGTGTCTCAAGGTCTTGTGTGAGGAAGACACAAACTGTGAGTGCTTGAATGTACGTGTGAGTGGATAAGTGAAGTGTATTAGTGTGTGATTGTGTACAAGTGTTTTGTGATTGTGTACAAGTGTTTTATGTACTAGAGTGTTATCAATAAAGGTTGTATTTCAGTGTCTCAAACTTAACATACTTCACTTAATCATCCATTCTTTGCTGTCCTAGAGGATATGAACTCTGTGGTGAAGAGTTACCATGACTTATACAGATTAAAAGGCAATTTGTTTTGATATCCTAGCTGTGATGCTTTATAATTAACTTGCGTTTAAAATCTTGTTCCCCAACAACTTCTTATAGAACATTGAGTCATATATATTCAGGGACTCGATCATTTATGGTGCTGAGATCATTAAAGTTGGTGCTAATTCATTAATGGCAATAGTCTCAATCAACGCAAGTTCTTGACTTATGAGATTGGCAAGTGAGGGTCCTATTGCCCACTCTTGAAAAATTTGACTCTATCTCTGCCTCTATCTCTGACTCTCTTCTTCCAAAAGTGGCGCTTCAGGAAGCAAGTGCAACAACTACAACATCATTTGAAGAACCATTCTACATTGAAGAACCATTCTACAATGAAAACTTACATTTTTCTTTAGAGGACTTGAATTTATTACTGTCAAATGGTGACAAGACTCTTCCTTGATAGAAACATGGTGGTTATTGTTTGGAATGTTGGGAATAGTTGTGGTGTGTATATCTACCACTGGGATTCAAAGTGTATTTTTTTTAGAGAAATGCTACTTATCAGTAAAGCACTCTTCTTTTTTTATCTTGTTGGGTCTTGTTGTTTAGCTTTGTTGATTTTTTTGTTTTTAATTTTAATTTTGATTTTAAATTTTTTCTTTTTGTGAGTTGGTAGGTATCAACTTGTCTAAGGTAGGGATTAGGTTTTTCTTTTTTGTACCTCTTTTTTTAAAAAAAAATTATTAGCAATGTAAAAGAGCAATTTTATTGATGGATAGCAATGAAATGCATTACAATCAACAAAAACAATAGGGAAAATAAGAAAACATAGCAAGATCACCTGTAAAAACAAACACACATACAAAAAGGGCTGCCACCCTTCAAGTTTGTGTGCATTTGTGTTTGTTTTTCCCATTAAATAAATTTGGAGTTACGAAAGTTTAGACTCTTTACAAGTAATTTGTGGTCGGAGAATGAATTATAGTCCTCATGACCACATAGACCAAAATGAATGTCCTGTCATAATTTGATAATTTTAAGGGATGAAAAATACATTATTCTCAATTTTATACAAATATGAATAATTAGATAAACATGTCATTCTGAATCTATGGTTTGTTGGGTATTTTCTTCTTACTAAAAGGGTTTTTGTTTTTTATGAGATGTGAAAGATTTAAGAAAGGGATAAAGGTGGAATCAGAAAAAATCTCTCAGAAACAACTCTCATGCTAACAGAGACAATATTAATGCCCACCCTAGACCCCCAAAACTCTATTTTACAATTTTGAATTCCTAACCCTCTTCAATTCATGTATAACAAAAGTCATTCACAAAATAATCTCTAAGGCTGTGTTTGGATGATCGATTTGAGTAAGGATTTTGAAAAGAAAAGGAAAAAGATGAGGGAGATGCGAATGAAACATAAGCTAAATTTTTTCTCCATTTCTCTTTTCTTTTTTAAATCCCTATATCAAAATCCATAAATCCAAACATAGCGTATTTGAAGTAGTGACTATGTGTCAACTATTTTGCATCTTCATTAGTTGTGAACACTATGATATTTCTAACTCATATGATAATTTTTTATGGATGGAGAATCCAAGAAAAAAGAAAATAGAAAAAGAAAAATAGGGTGAAATTACTGTTCAATTGTAAATTTTAAGAAATTATTACACATTAATGAAAAAAATAAATATAACTATTCTCCATCCCTTTTGTTTTAAGTTGAATTAGAAAATTTGAATCATAAAACAAAGTTGGTCTTTGTTTTTAGTCATGCTTTTTCACGTATGCAATCTTCATCAATACATGTAAATGGTTTGAGAGAGAGAGACAGAGAGAGACAGAGAGAGAGAGAGACCAATCCCTTTTTTCATTTACTGAAACTCAAATAACATAAATGTGTTTAAGAATTCTTCTATAACACAAACTACATGAGAATTTCTCATAAAAAGTACAAAAAAATAACACCCGACAGGAACTCATCTGCAACATTTTTTCTCCATGTTAAATGTCTCCAATAAAATTGAAGAGAAGATTTATAGGATGAGGCATGCCCTTCCCAGTTTTGGCGTCATATGTCTTTTCCAACACCAGATCCATCGGAGTATCCTTGGGGCCAACTGAAAAAACAAACCAAAATAAGCCACTACATCACATTAGACCTTCAATGAAAATTAGATTTGAACAAATGACATGAAGGGCTACTTCTAAATTCAAGTGTCAAACAATTATATTCTCAAAAAAAAGTCTAGCAATTATTTTGTACTCTAACAAGAAACTGTAATTTAAGAACGATTTCTAAATAAGCAGCCGCCGGGGGCCTCCAAGAAGTTAGCAAGGACCATACTAAAGGTTTCCAATTGAGTGGAAGCTATTCAGAGACGGTATCAAAGTTGAATTCCATCCAAAAGTTACTCATTTTCCAAACAATCTCTTAAGTTTCAGACATGCCTAACAGAAACTATGGCCCTTTCATTTTCCTACTACACTAAATATGATAAACATAGAGAATGTTTTGAATGCTCTCACAACTGAGAGAACTGTTTGAATTATACACGTGAGCCCTGGCAATACGCAGTCCAGAAATCACAACATACACAACGGCTGCAAAATCAACACAAAAACCCATGTTGACAGGTTACTGCCTTAGAAAGGCAAAAAAATTATGGAAAGTGAAAGTACTAGAAAGTAAAATCAATGAAAGAAAAATGAAGAGAGAAGTAACTTTTCAATATGCATTTGGTTGGGTAGCAAGTTTGTCCAAGATGTTATTTGAATATAATGAAATTTAAAATTTTATTGTGCGTATATTAACCTCATCCATATGTCTACAAGACAAAAGTTAAATATAATCGAGCAGCTTAGGAAGGTGCCACTCACCTGATTTTTCCCCTCAACAATCAAACGATTTTGAGAGCGAATGACATGCTTAACAGCTCCAGTCCCACCTCTATCTTTACCCGTGGTTACCATCACCTGCAAATTAAGAGAAGGAAACATTCATTTAAGATGAGAACAAGGCGGAGAATATAGCCATACAGGTACAACGGGGAAAATAATCCTCTCTCTTTTTCTTACGTTATCTCCTTTGAGAATCTTCCGATGGTGTATGAGTCTCTGAGCTGCTCTCCAACACATTTCAAATTAAAGTTATAATCAAGGATTAACCAAGTAGTATTAGCATTTAGCAGTATTAGCATGACATGGCTAATAATTATTTTAAATGGTAGATGGTCAAAATTAAATAATAAAATTGAAAAGAACATGTCAATTTACTAGGCATATAAGATTGCAAGTCTAATTCCAATGGAAGCCACTCTTTGCAAACGATATAAAGGTAAGAGCTAAACCTAGTCTACCCCCCATCGCAGCACACCCTAGTGTAATGGGATCGTTCTGGGTAATGCTTTTAAGATCATAGTTTAAAACCCACATTATGTAACATTCGGCACTAAAAATGGTATAAAAATTCAGACTTTGTTGGGTTATTTTCCAAGTCTCCCACAACTGCGTGATTGTGATGCTAAATGTCATGGAACATAAAGCTGATAATCAATTTCTTTTTACAGTGGTGGAAGCTACAACAACTGAAGAATGTATACTTTAACAATAAAGGAAAATTCAAGTATAAATTGAAAACATCTGAACACACCATCATCATAACCACACACACAAACTTTATTCAAAACAATAATTAGTAATTTACTTTGAACATTAATGTGAGCCCTAATAATTAAAGGTTGAATTGGGAAACAAGCAAAATTAAGATTTTGCTGACATAAAAAACAAGACATTTTACTGATTTTTTTTTTAAATTCAAAAAATTTTAAATTTCTAGATTTGGCTTGACAAAACGAATCGAAAATGAAAAAAATTATAAAAAATCTAAAAATAAAAAAGATTAATAAAAATTAGTAAACTATTTAAATTTTTTTTTTTACTTTATAAATTCATCTACAGAAGACAAATTAGAGAGAAAAAAAATCAACATAGAAAAAAAAAACAAAAAAACAAAATTGACTTATTTAGTTTACTCCAAACAACCCCTTAAAAAATCAAATCAATCGATGGGTTAATTATTAGAAGAACATGTATACCATTAAATCTCACAAGTGTTTGTATAGATCAAAAAATCGTAAAAAAAAGTGACATTTAGTGATGTTTTTCAAAATCTGTGGCTAAAATCAAGTAGGGTGTTATGTTGTTATCTAAATTAGTTTATTATCTGTATAGGATAGTTGGTGAGCGATTCATGTGACTATCTCTTGAGATTATAAGAAATTCAGAGGTTTAAAATTTGAGTCAATAGAGTAACTGTGACTTTACTAACCTAAGATTGAGTTATCTCACAGATTAACAATCCAACAAACTCCTTAATCCCTAAACAAGCATAAGCTTAATCTTTATTTTTCTAAAATACAATTTTTGTTTTACTAAAAAGTGGTCGCCTACCGTCTATCTGTAGACACCCCATTTTTGACCGACCTTAAGACTCAGACGTCATCGATTCAGCGCTCGGTGATTGCGTATGTTGTGCTCGTTCTAAGGTTTCGGATTTTCGGCTGAGAGCCTTGCCTCCGGGCTTCGGGACTCTTTTGTGCTTTGCCTCGGTTTGCGGACCAGGTTCTGTTTTCTCTTCCTGAAGGGAGGAAGGGGTCTTGTAGACCATCTCTCAGTGGCCATAGGCTACTTTTCGTGGTCGTAGACCACTGTTCCCGTTTGGAGACCAGTTTTCGATTTTCGGAGCCGTCTGTCGTGCGCCTCGGTTCGGGACCGCTTAACTTTCTCCGTTTGCTTCGGTTTTTGGCACACACCTTGTTTCCTTTCTCTAGAGGGACACTATGGCCCGGGAGACCACCGTCATGGTCGCATGCCACTTTCGGTGCTTAATAGTCAGTTTTCGGGGTCTCCGGCCGCGCATTTTGACCCCTGAACCCTCGTTTTGCATCCGTCTTGGTTCATTTTTGCATGGACCCTATTTTCATTGTTTGGAAGGTGGTACAGGGGTGGGAGACCACCTTTTCTCCTTGGAGACCACTTTTCTTCGGTTGGCCAATTTTCTTGACAGATAAGTGGTCTCCCTCACTTTTGGGCCACAATTACTGGTCTCCCACCATACCACTTGCTTGCATTTCATGTGGAGACCACCCTAGGAGGAGGTCGGCCACCTGAACCTTTTGACCCTGGTCAGTCGACCAGAGAAGGTGGTCGGTCGACCACTTGAACTGGTCGGCCAGCTTTCTCCTTTTCTATTTCACTAAGTTGATGCCAGCTGTGCCAGCTGGAAGCCACAGAGTGCATCCTCCATACACGTGTATGGAGGATGTTTAACCTTGGTTTTAAGCTTCTTGGAGAAGCTTTGCACCCATTGGGCTATAAAGGAGGGCCTCTCCTTCATGAGCAAAGGTTCAGAATTCTGGTCTAAGGCACATACACACTCCTCTCTATTTCTCTCCATTTTAGCTCCAAAGGTCCCTTGTTCTTGGCCTATTGCACACCACCTCCTATCCTAACACCTCCACCATCACTCTAAGCACCTTGGAGCTGGTTTTTAGAGGCTAAAGGGTTAATTTTTTGGTCCAGAAGCTGCTGGAGTTCTTGGCTACAAGGGTAACACTTTTTTCCCTCTTTTCAGCATTGTTTTGCTTCATCTTTTAGCTATAATTGCAAGCATATTTGAGCTTTGTCATAAACTGAAAAAAAGTCTTATTTTGAGGATCTTAACATGTTTGTTTAAGACTATTTTTCTGTTGGGGGTCATCTACCCCCTTGCATGCTTGTTTTCACCTTGTTTTGAGCCATGCCTTTGAGCCTTTGCATTGACCTTTGTTTGGTCTCTTAGCCACTGAAATCCAAAGTGGCTAGAATGCTGTTTTGAGCACCAAAATTAAAGAGGGGTGACCCTCTCACCCGTTGTTTTGTTTACTAGCATTTTTGGCCTAACAAAGGGGCCCTTATTTGCATGCTTCCAAGCCATATTTCAGTCCTTTTTTGGTGGGTTTTAGGACCTGCATAGGCTCTTTCCGAAGCCCATTTTTCCATTTTGGGTGTCCATCTTGCATGTGTAGAACAACTCCTTGTATGGCCTATCAAAGTAGCACTTCATCCTTGCATGTATTGGTCAGGTTTCAGTGGGTTTTTGGGCTTCATTCGACATGCCATGATTCTAATTTTGACTGCTTTGGTAGCCTCTCATGTGCTTCATATGGTTGTAGTGTAAATCAAGGTTCACTAGCTTGTATTGCATGATGTTTTGGCCCCCTTTCCTAGCATATTTTGGCCATGATCCAAACTAATTTTATTTATATTTTGGGCTGCCTTAGCTCTGTTTGAACTTTTTTGGGTCATGCATGCATTGTTGTATATGGTCATGGTTCAATCAAGCTTACTAGCTTTGTATATCAATCCACTAGCATGCGTTGTTTAGGCCTTTGACATGATTTAGCATCATTCCTACCATGATTTCAGTGCATATTACTTTTCCATATTCTCATGTTTGTCACTCTTTCAATGTGTTCGAGAGTTATGCATAAATGCCTTGTTTTTTGGACCGTTGCATGAGCTTCATTTCCGTGCATTTTGAGCCATCATTTTAGACCATTTTCCCACTGTCTTGGACCTGCATAGGGACTTTTTGGGGCTGGTTGGGTTATTTGAGCATTGCTTTGTGTACCTCTAGTATAATCCACTTCACTAGTTTCGGTATTCGGACCCTCTAGCATGCGTTGTGTGAGTTGTTTGCATGATTCGGAGTCGTTTTGGAGTCTTGATTTATGCCATTTCAGAGCTGGAACATGTGTCATTGTATGCCATATTTCACCCTTTCAATGCTTTCGTAGAGTTGCATTTTGTGCCCTTGGGCTTAGGTCCTTGCATTGTACATGCTAGCATGAGTTTTGGAGTCTTGTTTTCATCATGTTTGGCCACTGAGTTGGACATGGATGAGGCCTATCCATCTTGGTTTAAGTCCATTTAGCATTGTGCATGCCATGTAGTTCGTTACATTGAGCATGGTATTTGACATTCGCATTGTGTATGCTAGTCTCATTTTGTCATATTGTTGCATGCTTATGGTTGTCTCGCGTTGAGTACGTGTACATTAGCATTGTGCATTATGTATGCCATTAGCCTTGCTAGGTTGTTCATGTTGTGTTCGATATTGACATTGTGTATTCTAGGTGCATGTTTGCATGTTCCACCCCTTGCATGTTTGCATGACCAAGTTGCATTGCATTTAGCTTGCATGCTAGAGTCGCATTGTGCATGCCATACTTGTTGCATTGTGTTTGGAATAGGAGTTAGTCCAAACACGGGAAACAAGGAATGTTTTGTACTCAAAGTGATGAAACATACCTCAATTTCCCAGTCACCAACCCTCTTGGCTAATACATGATGGAGTTTAGGCGTTTATGTGTTCATATGTGCATTCATTCCATATCAAGTCGTGCAATTCGACTCCTCGGCCATCATGCATCGAGATGCGTGATTGGTGGCCCGAGGGTCGAGGACTACACTCCCTTGAGCTTGAGCAATGATGGAAGAGTGGTCGTGCACACATTTGTTAAAAATACCTTGCTATGCCTCTCTCTTGCTTTGTGTTGCAGAAAACCAGGAACATGAGGCAGAAACTGGTCAGCCGACTAGCTTTTGTAGCAGGCTGACCACCTCTTTTGGTCTCCACCACAAAAGGTGGTCGGTAGGTGGTCTCCAAGGCCAAGGGTTGGTCGGCAGCCTTCCCACAGCTTCCCAGGGTGGAGTTTCAGCCTTCTGGAGCCTTGTGTAGTGTTCTGAGGTCAATTGCAAACAAAGGCAAGTCAGAGCATTGCGATGGATTTCCCGACAAAGCGATTCAAACATGCATGCATTCATTGCCATCCAAGGCAGAGCTGGGGCAGTCCATTTCGTGTAGCTTGCTTGATAGTTTTATTGCTTACTTAGTTAAATTTGATAATTAGTTAGCGTTATGTAATAATTAGTTGTAGTTAGTTATGCATTCGGTTGTGTATTATTTATTCGGACCCTCCGAGAGAGGGCAATGTTGTAATAAGTGTGCGTGTGTGTGATGTATGTCTTCCAACCCCACGTCTTTCTCCCTTTTGTTTACTAGCTTATGATGGTTAGTTTTAGGACATGTTTCAATTAGCATCCTTATGCTCGCATGTTTGCTTCCATTCATCAGTCTTGCATGCACCAGTCTCGGCGCATCATACTAGCTGCATTGTATTTCAATTCCAAGTTGAATACATGTTATCTGTTGCATTTCATATGCCATGTTTAGAATAGCCGAGCCTATTGTAGTTACATTTTTGCATGTGTTGCATTAGCCATCTTAACATGAACTAGGATCATGCATTGATTACTAACTAGTTTCTGTTTTGGCTTGGAGTACTCGGTGAGTGTTTATACTTTAGCATCCTTGCATGCGTGCAAGTGATTGCCATGATAGCATGCTTACCATGAGCCTATTTGCTTATGTGATATAATTGTCTAAATGCCTGTGGGTGAAGGTTGGGTTGCTTGAGTTGGAATAATTCGTCGAAACCCGTGTTTTAGCCTACTTGCGAGTAACAAACTTCAATCTATTTTCAAAACAAACGGATATGCGATGCTTTGTTCCAAATTAGGCAATCCAGTCTATACTTGTATGCTATGCGCATCGCATAGTAATTCTAGGCTAATAAACCAGAATAAGAGCACATAATGTTTTCAAAACTTGATATCATGGTTAGTAGAGGCCGATCTTTGATCGGGCGAGCGTGGGTGCTCACAAAGTGAGCTTCCCCAATCGTACCCAAGTTCTCGAGCCGAGGCAACTTTGGTGATGACGGACACGTGGCCTTAGGCACGAGTTAGGGTTTCCTAAATTCCACCAAAATAAAATATTTAGGTGGTGATTCTATATCTGGCAAAGCAGTCCATGCTTGCCACTTCTTTCTAAAAATTTGTTTTTCAAAACGATATGCCGGATTTGGACTCTTTGGTGATTTATCGGTCTCGCATTGCACTTTGCGGGATTAGATTCAGAACCGTGACATTTGAGTCCGAACTGTAGTAAGCCCCAATGAACAAAATGTGATTCCCTCCCGAGACGTTTGGGGACGTCTACAGTTTCTGGCGACTCTGCTGGGAGTTAGAGAACTTGACTCGACCTCATGATATCTTGTTTTGTCTACACTTATGTGTTTCTTTGCATTGCATTTGCATTGGTGCGCCTAGGACACCGTGTTTGCCATCTGCTATTCCTGAACGGTTTGCCAGAGGCTCGCTTTCATAATCTTGCCATAAGGCTGACCGGTTACGGGCTCTACCACGATGGGAACACAAACCCCAATTTTTACTTGGGCACCCTTTTTGACCATTCGACCTAGTGCATATCGGAATCCATAGTGACCATCCCAAGCTAGGACAGGTTGCTTACTCGATTGTAGGTTATTTGAAACCGCTGCGTGGGTAGTGAAACCCTAGCTCCTGACAAAATAGGACAGGGAAACCCTACCCCAACATAGGGTTGTTTTGACTCTCGCTTGTTTGCTATGTGCTTTTAGAGTGCGTCTCTACAGGAATGCATGTATCAGTTTACAAGTTTGGGTATCAGGCCTGCGGGCCGCAGTTCAATATTTTGGGGATCATCTATCTGCGGGTATCAGATTCAATTTTGGGGACAGTGATTTGGGAACAATGATCAGTGTTTGAGGACAGTCTATTCAGCTTATCAACTGTGTGTTGTGATGCCCAACTGTGTGTTGTGTGTTTATTTACACTGTTATGCTGTTCGTCTGTTTGGTTGTTTATTTCCTTATTATTGCTTTATTTACCTTTTTGCTAGGTAGTTTAGCACAATTGCTTTCGATCAAGCAGAGATTCCCCATGCACTCTGGACTAGAGGTCGCCGACTCCATCGATCTGAGGATCTGGTAGACGGACAACCAGTGTTCTATTCTTTACCCCCGGTTGTCAGGCGGAGGTCGAGAAGTCGCAGTGTATCGATACCGAGATTGCCAGATCAGTGGTCTTTGAACAGTCAGGTTGGGATTCCCGAGGCTACTCCAGAGATAAACATACCGGTAGTTCAGATAGATCAGGGCAGTATGGCAGGAATGGAGGAAATGGTGCGTCAGCTCCAGGAGAACATGAAAGCCATGCAGGAGGACGCTGTTCTTCAAGCAGAATTTGCCAAACAGCAGGCCGTCGTCATGGCTCAACAGGCAGAGCTAATTACCCGACTACATCACCAAGTCAAAGCATCTACTTCACACCAAGTTCCTCCCCTACCAAGAGCCCCAGCACCCGGGGAGACAGCGAATGTTCAAAATGTCCAGGGGGATACGGACATCCCAACGGGGCAGGCTCCGCCCCTGATTCTACCTCAACTATCCAAGGCACCTACACCTATCAATCAATCAGACCCCCCCTTTGAGTTCGAGGTGGACCATACAGCGTTGAAGTTGAGCAAGCTCGAAAAGATGTTCAAGAAATCCCAAGGGGTAAAGTCCATCCCAGACATTGAAGACGGGTATACCGATGCGGCTGTGACACTGCCAAATCGGTTCAAGATGCCACAAATTGACTGCTTTGATGAGTCCGGGGATCCTATGGTGCATCGACGTTTGTTTTTAGACATACTAAGGCCGATGGGCCTCACCAGACTACTGAAGCTGTTATTGTTTGGCCGGACCTTATCGGGTGTGGCGGCCATCTGGTATGCAAAATTAGAAGACGATGTCAAGCGGAACTGGGATGAGATGGCTAAGGCTTTCATTGGACAGTACTCCTATAACACGCAAATCGAGATTACAACTCGTGATCTCGAGACAACAATACAGGAGCCTAAGGAGAGTTTCTCTAAATTCGTAACTCGCTGGAGGGCCAAGGCCTCAATGATGATCATAAGGCCAACGAATAAGGATCAAATACGGATGGTTGTGCGCAACCTCCAACCCAAACTGATGCAGAAAATGATCATGCTCCCCTTCTCTACCTTTTCAGATCTCCATAAGATGGGAGTACAGATCGAGGATGCCTTGAAGCAAGGCTTGATTGACAATGACAAAGAGCAACCTAGGAGAACCTTCAACTGTAACAACAATGCAGGCACAAGCAGTGCTGCAACTGCTAGAGCTTCGGAAGTAAGCATGGTCACCACCACCGCTCCAAGAACCCTGGCGTTCGGAAGTAGCTCGCAAACAACCATGCACCAACCTCGAGGCCAAAGAACCTTCACTCCATTATATATGACCCTGTCCAAAGCTCTGGGGGTTTTAATTAAAAAAGGGCACTTGAAGCCCTTGGAGCCGCGGCCCCTGCCAGAAACACTTCTCCCCTCCCACAATCCAGCCAAATACTGTGCCTTCCACCAGCAGCATGGTCATGACACCGACCATTGCTTTAGATTGCGTCATGAGATCCAAGATCTCATTGACAACCGGGTGATTGTGCCTCCAGAAAAACCCAATGTTACCACAAACCCCCTCCCACCACACAACCAAGCTCCACCTCCCAAACGAATCAACTTTATCCAAACTGGGGTCATATCTTACGATCCTAGCATCTATATCACTTCTTCTCACCTACCCAAGCCGGAGGTGTACATTCCCGACAGCACTGACTTGTGCATGTTGGACATCTCCCGAATCCAACCTGAACCAATGGTGGTGGCTGATGAAGACAGAATAGGGATGATTTCGAAGGAAAGTGGTACAGTGGATTCAGGGATTGAGGAATTGGGGATCTTTGCTGAGGAAGTGTACAATCTGAGTGGCTACATTGCGTCAATGAGTTAGATTAGGCCAAACTTTGAATTGCCGACAGGGGTAGAGATTTGTGCAATACGGGGGGATGGATTTGATCAGAGGCAGGATGACTTAGCAACTCTAGAAGGGGACATTGCTGACCTTCAGCTTTTTGACGAACAAGATCTAGGGGACATGGCAGGCAACTGGTTTGATTTTGAGGAATCAGCAGAGGTTACAGGGTGGCTTGATGACCAACCAGACGTTGTTGAAGTATCTCAACCGGAACAGGGCCCGTCACGGGTAAGTACATCAGTTGTGGCCGGAAGGGCCGGGGATCAGAATGCATAGCCGGAGAGCGCCGGTGCCAAGAATTTCGCTTGGGATTTGGAAATTTTGAGTACAAGGAATGTTGAACAACAGACTGCATTGACACAGCTAGAACGGGAAGGAATTGAAGACTCTGAGAGAGCCAGAAAAGCCAAGGCCCCTGTGGGGACTGAAAGTGCTGTGTGCACAAGAATAGAGGGTGCTGCGAGCACATGGATAGAAGGTACCGTGAGTACAAGGACAGTGGTAACGGAGCTGGACAGGTGTCTATCGGCTGCTGATGGAATGTAGTGGGAAGACGATGATCTATGTCTTGCCCACACGGAAAAGGATTGGGGAAGCAATCGACCGGATGATACCTGGTACATTGGCGAAGTTGACCATATGACTAGGAGTGGCCGGTATTTTAAGCCCCACACCTAGATCAGCCAGAGGTGTCTGGGAAGGACAAAGAGTTGGAGAAACAGAAAGAGAAGCAACTCGAAGAAGAGACTGTACTGAAGTAGTTGAAAAAGATACAGGCAAACATCTCCATCTGGGGACTGCTTATGGCTTCACGTGTTCACAGACAGCCTGTTCTATCGACAATGGACAAGGCCAAGCTCTCAATAGACACCACACCTGAACAGTTGGTGGGACCCGTTTTTCCAGGAGGTGGTTCCCCGACGTTGACCTTTTCTGACAAAGAACTACCATCTGTGGGCACAAATCACAACAAACCTCTCTACATCTCTGTGAAATGTAGAGGCAAGTGGATACCGGTGGTTCTTGTCGACACGGGATCCGCTATTAATGTGTGCCCGTCGAGGACGGCATATGCAATTGGGTTAAAGTCTGCGGACTTCGTACCAACTGCCCATGTGATTCGGGCCTATGATAACATAAACAGAGAAGTGATGGGGACTGTGAAGATTCAAACCCGGGTTGGTGCAGGACAACACGAGATCGATTTCCATGTCTTGGACGTTCTCGCAACCTTTAACCTACTTTTGGGGCGACCGTGGTTGCACCAGGTAAAGACAGTTTCTTCCACCTTGCACCAGATATTGAAATACCCCCACGAGAAGGGGGTAGCTATAGTTTTTGGAAATTCATCAATCCATCCGCCGCCAGAGGTGTCTACACCAATCTTGGAAATCGAGCATGGCACGGAGGATGTATTCTTATCGGGCTTTACTCTGGCTGAGGCTCGAGTCGTGCAAAACATCTTGGCTGTTGATGAGGGGGTGTATGCCAGCACACAATCAATATACCTCATGAACAAGCTTTAACACATCCCCAGGATGGGATTGGGGGAGAGTGGCCGGAGGGGCATCGCAACATCGGCTAAAGTGCCGCACAACCCACATACCTTTGGTTTGGGTTATCTGCCTACCAAGGAGGACTGGGTAAAGAAAGGCAAGGAGATGGCCGGGAGAGCCAAAGCAAAGCTGGCAAGGAAGCCTTTTGAGTTGATGCACCGACCTATCCAGGGCACCCTAAACGGACACTTCGTCTGGGAGGGGGAAGAATTTCCATTTTGTGGCTTTCCAGAGTCATGGTTGAATGCGGAGTGGAAGCGCGTGCTAGGTTTTGAGATCTTCTTCGACCTGCAGTTATCCAGGGATGATGTTGCCAAGGAGCCGACAGACCCATCAGCTGAGGTTGAGCAGTGCAAAAATGTGGATTCCGAGAGCGCTGAAATGAAATGAGGGTAGCGCTGGCTTGTCTACTTTCAGATCCTCCGATTGAACAGAAGTGCTTGGGGGATAACTTCTCGGTGACCATGATTCGGAATGAAACGGCTGCGAGCCTACCTGCAAGTATTTTGGATGCATCCATCGCACCCTCCCTCATATGGCAATACGAGGAGGGATTTTTGTCAAGCAGCACCGGGTCAGGTAGTGAGCCGGAATCTGATTCCACCGAGTCATATGAGTCGGAATTAGGTTCCAGCTCGTCTGAGTCTGAGTCCAATAATCCCGGGGGTGACAACCTAAATACCACAGTCCTGTCTAGGTCGTCTTTTTCTTTCTCTTTTGAGTCTGTTGTAACCGAAGAATCGGACAATTCGAAATGCTTAATGAGAATGAAATGGCTGTGGTTCCTGAGTATTTTTCTGTGCCTTTGATTTATTGTATTAATCAGGACTTTCAAAATTTTGACGAAAACGACGAGGAAGAAATTCCTCCGTTTTTATGACGTTTAATTGATCAAGAGCATGAGAGATTTGTTAAACCTTTAGTTGATGAAATCACTATTGTTAATGTTGGTACTGAGGAGGACCCGCGGCTAGTCCAGATCGGGTCCACGTTGTCTTCGGAGGAACGCGAGCGCTAAATCGCTTTGTTAAAAGATTTCAAAGATGTTTTCGCGTGGTCCTATGAAGACATGCCTAGAATCGATCCTGAGATTGTACAGCACCGGATCCCTCTTGACCCCGAGGCCCGACCCGTTTAACAGAAACTCAGAAGGATCCACCTGGATTGGGCTCTCAAGATTAAAGAAGAGGTCACCAAACAAATTGACGCAAGGTTTATGCTGGTATCCGAATACCCAACTTGATTGGCCAACATTGTTCCGGTGCCGAAGAAGGATGGCAGGATCCGTGTATGCGTGGATTTTAGGGATTTGAATAGAGCCAGTCCGAAGGACGACTTTCCTTTACCGCATATCGATGAGTTAGTGGACTTCACAGCGGGGCATGCTTTGCTTTCGTTCATGGATGGATTCTCAGGCTACAATTAGATAGTGATGGCACCTGAAGAACGGGAAAAGAATGCCTTCACCACTCTGTGGGGGACTTACTGCTCTCGGGTAATGCCATTCTGGTTAAAGACTGCTGGAGCTACATATCAACGGGCCGAGACCACAATTTTGCATGACATGATCCACAAAGAAGTAGAGGTGTACGTGGACGACATGATCGTCAAATCCAAAGAAAGAGAGGGCCACTACACCGCCTTGCAAAAGTTTTTACGAAGGATTAGAGAATTTCGTTTGCGGCTGAATCCTCAGAAGTGTACGTTCGGTGTTACAGTAGGGAAAATGTTGGGGTTTCTGATTACGTAGAGAGGTATCGAGGTCGACCCCTCCAAAATCAAGGCCATCTTAGAAATACCACCACCAAGGACTGAAAAGGAGGTGAGAGGCTTTCTGGGTAAAGTGCAATTCATAAGACGGTTTATCTCAAAATTAACCTTGACTTGTGAACCACTTTTTTGGTCTCCTGAAGAAAGGAAAGAAGTTCCAATGGGACGGCTGATACCAAGCTGCTTTTGAACAGATCAAGGAATACCTACAGAACCCACTCGTGTTGTCACCACCTGAGCCAGAGAAGCTGTTGATTTTGTACCTTTCAGTGATTGAAACTACGATGGGCTGCATGCTTGCGTAGGAATCAGAGGACAAAGTGGAAAAAGCTATCTACTATCTGAGCAAGAAGATGCTGGAGTATGAAACCCGCTACACACTGTTGGAAAAAGCTTGCTTAGCCTTGGTGTGGGCTACCAGGAAGCTGCGGCACTAACTGTTAGCTCACTTTGTAACGTTGGTTTCAAGATTAGATCCCATCAAATATCTCTTCGAGAAACCAGCACTTACAGGTAGGCTAGCTCGTTGGTTACTGTTGCTTTCTGAATTCGATCTGAAATTTGTGACGCGCAAGTCAGTCAAGAGAAGAGTGGTAACAGAGTTCTTAGCCTATCATGCAATGGAAGGAGGTGAAGTAGTTGAGTACTTATTCCCAGATGAGGCCATTTTGGATATCTAAGATGAAACTTGGACGATGTACTTTGACGGAGTGTCAAACCAATACGGGTATGGGATAGGGGTGTTGCTGATAGCACCCGACAATTCCCGTATCCCTCTAGCATTTAAACTCTGATTCAAAGTCTCAAACAATGAAACAAAGTACGAAGCATGCATTGCTGGTTTAGAAGCCGCCTTCGAATTAGGGGCGAAACGGTTGGACATCATCGGGGACTCGAACCTGGTTGTATATCTCAAGCAAAAGGATATTGGAAAGTCAAAGAAGAAAAGATGATAATGTATCACCAAACCTTAGACTTGTTGATTCCTTGGTTTGAGAAACTGAACTTCGCTCATCTACTAAGAGAAAACAATAGGTTCGCAGATTCACTAGCAACTCTATCTTCCATGATAGACATCCCTTTTGGAGTCTGGATGCGTCCGATCATTATTGACCAGAAGTTTGCACCGGCCTACGAGTCAATTGCCACTATAGAAGAGGTTCAAGATGAGAACCCCTGGTATCACGATGTATGGAACTTCCTGGAGAAAGAAGCATATCCACTAGGGGCAAATGCCAAAGACGAAAGGGCAATCAGAAGAGTGGCCGCTCAGTTCATCATTTGCGGAGGAAAATTGTATAAGAGAGGTCATTTGGGAATGCATAAGCTGTGTGTTGAGGCTGACGAGTCGAAGCGTCTAATGGAGGGCATCCACGGAGGAGAATGCGGGGCACACGTGAACGGGGTGATGCTAGCCCGAAAAATCCTCATACAAGGTTACTACTGGTCCACCATGGAGGAGGATTGTGTCGGCTTTGTTCGGCGATGTGACAAATGTCAGATCCATGCAAACTGCATGAACATCCCACCGTCGAAGCTGTACAATATGACTTCACCATGGCCATTTTCCGTTTGGGAAATCGATGTGATTGAGGCCGTCACTCCGAAGGGGTCTAATGGACATGAGTTCATTCTGGTCGCGATAGATTATTTCACGAAGTGGGTCGAGGCCCAATCTTATGCGGTATTGAAGGCTTCGCACGTTGCAAAGTTCATCCGGAACAACATCATCTGTCGCTACGGGGTCCCAAACGAGATTATTTCAGATAACGGGTCCCACTTCAAGAAGGAAGTGATTAACTTGTTGGAAAAATACAACGTGGCTTTTCATAAGTCATCTACTTATCGGCCGCAAACCAATGGAGCAGTTGAGACCACCAACAAGAATATCAAACACATTTTGCAGAAGATGGTGGAAACTTACCGGGACTGGCCAGATAAGCTGCCGTTTGCTCTGTGGGGCTACCGGACTTCAATCAGAACATCTACTAGAGCGACTCCGTATTCGCTGGTTTATGGGATGGAGGCTGTTCTACCTATTGAGATTGAGGTTCCGTCATTGCGAGTACTGGCTGAGTGTCAAATAGCCGAAGCAGACTGACAGCAGAGCAGATTTGAGAAACTCATGCTTTTTGATTAACGAAGAATGAAAACACTGTACCATGTTCAAGGTTATGAACGACGAATTGCCAGTGCTTTCAACAAGAAAGTTAAGTCCAGGAATTTAAAGGAAGGAGATTTGGTGCTCAAAGACAATTGGGCTCCCATCCACGACCCTAGGGGCAAGTTTACACCCAATTGGACTGGTCCCTACATCATTAAGTCTATCTGGTTGGGTGGAGCTATTGTTCTAACGGACCTAGATGGCCTAGAGTTCTCATAGCCGATCAATATGGACAAGTTGAAGAAATATTACCCTTGAGAGGCTTGCTAAGCCGAAAACCCGAAAGGGCGACCTAGGCAAAAGTTTGAGCACAAAAAATTTTGAAATTATAAAAACTGAGCTCGCAAGGTTGAAAACCCGCAAAGGGCGACCTTGGCAAAAGTTAGAGCGTAAAAGGTGAGGGTTAATACACGAGTGAACCGGAGCTGAACTACATAAGGCTTGATTCCCATCTTTGGGATACGTAGGCAACTTCATCCTGAAGTCCAGCCATAAACTTTTTCCCGATCAACTTTGTCCATTTGATCATCTCCGTCATCTTTGTCTATTCAGTATTCAAGAGCTTCGGTTGTGATCTCCGGTGCAGTACTATTCAGACTAGGGGCAACTTTCCAGTTGCTGGGATCCGGGGTTGTGCATCTCAGTGACAGATCTCAGGCGTGTCCAGTTCTAATCCATATTGAAAATGGTTTTGTAAAGTTTTAATAAAAGTTGATTTCGCTCAAATTAATCTTTCTACGACTTAGACCATTTTTGGACCAAAGAGGAAAATTTTTAGTACCCACAACCTTCAATTTTATTGATTTTAATACAGAGTTCTCCTGCTCTTGCATAAAAATTGAAGTTGTTTTTCATTACATTCATAAAGAAAACTTGAAAGTACTGATAATGCAATAAATTCTGGGCATAGATAAGTCAAGTGTTCCTGCGCCCCCTCCTAGAGCTGGTCGAAGCTTCTGATGCCAAGCTGGGTCCAATCTATGCCTCTTCATTGAGCCAATCTATGCACTCATTAGATAAAGTGTAACTGAAAGTGGGAGCAGAAGCCAGGAGCTCTCTAGTCCTCCATGCTGCGGCATACCGAGCAAGCTGCGCGCCTCAGGCCAAAAATGCAGCCAGGTACTCTATCCCCTCTACCGAGCAAATCTGATCATGGCCGAACTGGCACTAGAACCGAAAAGGAAAGTAAAACACACAGTGTGTTAGGCCAATCAACTGAATCCTGGGCTGGCGAGACATACTGTAACCCATTGCCGATAGATTGAGCCAAGGGCACCGCTAAGAAATGCGGTCTACGAACAAATTGCACATCCAATCGAACCACCATCCTTCGTCCATGGCATCGACTAGACGACGACGAAAGAAGTAACTACAAGCTGAGTATGCTAGGCAAGAGTCCACAACCTGCAACTTATCCATCAACCACACCTGGGGAGGGATGAAAAATGAGAGATTAAAGAATAGAGTGATATACGATGAAAGAAAAGTGAGAAAAGGGCTTTGTGAGAAAAATCGAGCTTGAGTGCCGAGTGATGTGAGCAATATATATGTGAGGTAGGGTGGGAAACATTACCTGCAGCAGTAATGGACTCCCCATAAACCTGGTCGTCTCTCGGCGATGAAAAGCATCCAAGCCCATCAATGTCTCGGCCAATGACATGGCAATGTAGCTTTTGCCCTCCCTTAAGCCTTGGGCAACCTCGATCAACCAGACACTAGATCCTCTGGAGCCTGAGGCAAGCAAGAAATGAGATAGCATGCACAAACAAAGGGCATGCCGCCGAAAGCCTTGCGAATGATGGTCACCGCGGTCACCGGCATCGGAAAACCGAAAAATCAAACTCAGAATATCCAGCGTTCCGTCACAAATCAAAGATCGAGCGTCGTGCATAGTGAGCCCACACATTCGCCCTAAGGCTTGAGCATGGCCGAAGCAGAGTTGGGGCAAGATCTCATCATTGCGCTCGGACTCCATCAAAGCTTGGAAATCTTCGAAGGTAGGACACACCTCTTGCCCGCCAAAGCTGAAGACATGTGTTACCGGATTCCAAAACCTCACCGCGGCATGGAGAAAGGGAAGATGCAGCGGAGTGCGGCTTAACATGAATAGTGCATTCAAGCCAAAGCCTCGGAAGTTCAACTTTTCTGAGCCATCTAGAGTAGCAATCTAAGCTGCGAGATTTTCAATGAGGAATGCCTCCATTTTTATGCAAAACTGAGATGAAACGAAAGAACCACAAAGCTGGAACTTTTATAGAGGATAAGGCACTGTTTGGGGACACGTGTCAAAAATCTGGTGGTCGTCAAACCAGGTGGTCGGCCGACCACTTTTTCTCGTAGGCCGACCACCCCTTTGGTCTCCAAGGAAACTAGCTGGTCGGCCAGCTCCTTCTGGTGGTTGGCCATAGAAAAACGTTGGTCTTTGGTTTGTTCCTAGCTTCTAGAAGAGAGATCCTAGCTTTTCCATGCGTTGGGAGTGTTGAAGGTCCGAGTTTACCTCTATTTCGGATGCGTTCCGTTACTCCAATTGTCCGAAATGCATTTGCTTATCGAGTTGTTGTTAAGTTTTGCTTATTGAGTTGTTATTTTTCTTATCGAGTTGTAGTTTTGCTTATCAAGTTGTTTCGTTTGTCGAGTTGTTAAGTTGTTTATCGAGTTGTTAAGTTCGCTTATCTAGTCGTCGAATTCTGTGCATCAAGTCGTTACTCTTTGTTTAATCAACATTGTCGTGTTTTGCTTATCGAGTTGTAAACTTGATAAGGTTTTGTTGTTTCTTAGTAAGTCAAGTTGTTTAGCTTGTTGCGTCGGTTCACTACCTGACTTGGCAATGTACAATGTTCAATTTCCATTCAATCTCATTTTTGTGCAAAATGATGCGATGCGATGCTAAGAACATAAAATACAACACATTTTTCAAAAAACTATTTCATTCCGTCATGCTTCCTTTGTTACAATATTTTGCAACAAGGGTACAAGTTTTACAGAAAATAGAACTGCCTAATAATGTACAATGTGCTGCAACTACTAGTAAAAAAGGCAAATAAAGCAGGAACAGCTGCATCAATGCCATCAAGCGCAGGAATAAGAGGCCCTCTTCGTCCTCTTCTGCAGAACAACCTCTGCACCATCATCATCATTATCCGAATCAGAGCTTCCGTCCTCGGAACCCTCCTCGGCATCATCTCCACTATTGGAACCGGAACCAGAGTCACCCTCTCTATCAGCGGATGACTCTAACTGGGGATGCGCAGGTTCCTCCTCCTCACTGGACTCCTCCTCTATGACAGGCGCTTTGCGTCTGCCTCGGCTGCGAGTCGAACCCCCTCTCCCAGCTCCTCAAGAGGGCCTGGATGGCCCAGCCTGTGGCTCAACCTGTAGTGGAGGCATCTGAAAAGGAAAAGTGCAATTTGAATACATTAGCCAATATGTATATCAGATGCAGAGGCAAGAAAACTACATGCGGTGGATGCATGCGGATATAGTATATGAATGTGGTGTGTTTCGGGTGTGCTCTACACATACAGTCAATGAATGCAGTGAAATGGTCGAATTCGGCATGTCATCGGAAGTATGATAAATGCAAGAAAATTGAAAAGTACTAAAACACCGACAATGAATAGCTGCGTCTCTCTCCGCAGGACCATGCCCTCAAGGGAGGCCACCAACCTGAGCAACCCCTCAGTATACTCGCTGGGAGGCTGCAGATGCAAATGCATGATATTAGTAAATGAATAAATGTCCAAATATCTGAGTGATAAATCAAAACTGTAAAGCATACTGGTGGCGAGTCAGGGTCTCTGACGTATCGGTGATCGGGCAATGGAGGCTCTAATTAGAAATGGCAATGGGGGGCAATGGGGTGGATATTAATTCCCCATCCCCATTCCCCTATAATAAATTTTCCCCATTCCCCATTCCCCATTCCCCATGGGTACCACCCTCCCCATTTTTTAATGGGTATGGATTTTCCCCAACCCACTTTAATCCCCATTTTTATTTTTTATATTTAATGTTAACAACCACTTC
>NW_021025991.1:992693-1040611 GCF_004153795.1 Camellia sinensis | reverse complement strand
AATCCGCTGGTTTTCAGTGGTGAGAAGACCAAGACACTCAAGCAAACAAAGCCTCACAAAGGAAGCACCAAAAAGGCCAAATAAGGCCTAAGAGGGTGAGTTTGAACTCAAACCACAAAACACCCTTAATGAAAGTTCTTAAGCATGAAAATATAAGCTTTTTTTATGTTATGTACAAAACCTAAATCAGCAAGTAAGATAGGTAAAAAACTAGTGCAAGTTTGGAGAAACTAAAGCAAAGTGATTACCCTTGAAGAACCTTTGAAGAACAATTGGTCCAGCCCTCTTCTTTTGATCAAAATCAGTCCAAAAACTCAAGAATCAACCCCCCAAGCCTCTCAACCTCAGAGCAAGGTTTAATAGTGTGTGTATCAGTGCAAAAGTAAGGTAAAAGTACACTTTTAGGCCATGAAACACACACAAGGGAGGAGAGAGAGGGAAATATAGAGAGGGGGTGTATCTATATGTATAAGCTCTGGTTTTTCCTTCAAACTTTCTAACCTAGAACAAGGAGAAGACCTCTCCTCTTATAGAAGTCCCTCTTGCAAGGCTTATACAACAAGCTTGCTTAGAGGGAAATCCCTCCATACACGTGTAGCCGAGACAAGTTCGGAGATCGGAGATCCTAAGACAAGCTCGAACCAAGCATAAAACAGTCAAGTTCGGAGATCCTAAGGCAAGGCGCGTAGCCGAGACCTCCGGGAACTCCAAACGAACACAAACATGGATGATCACCGGGTGTTCAAACGGTGACGTCCAAGTCTTGAGGACGGTAAAAAATGGGGTGTCTACACAGATGCAAGAAAACTACAGAGAGTGGGTGTATGCAGATACAGTACATGAATGTGGTGTGTGTCAGATGTGCCTTACACATACAGTCAATCAATGCAGTGAAATGTTTAAGTTCAGCATGTCATCAGAAGTATGGTAAATGCAAGAAAACTAAAGAGTACCGGGACACCGACGATGGACAACTGCATCTCTCTTCGCAGGACCATGCCCTCGAGTGAGGCCACCAACCCGAGCAACCCCTCAGTATACTCGCTGGGAGGCTGCAGATGCAAGTGCAAGTCATCAGTAAATGAATGAATGTCCAAGTATCTGAGTGATAAATCAAAGCTGTAAAGCATACCGATGGCAAGTCACGGTCTCTGACATATCGGTGATCTGGCATAGGAGGCTCTATTGGAATCGGGTAGGAAGTCCCGTATCGCCATCCTGTCAACTCAGTCGGGATATCTGGCCATCCGGCGTGATGATAAGTCGGGGGAATCGGCGGGACCAGTCCAGCCCCACCTCTCAATGTGCCGGCCTTGCTGGTCGAAGGAGCATCTGTAGCCTAGACTCGACTCGATGATGGCATGCCAGCCGACCTCCTCGTGAGAGTGCGGGCACCTGTCAATGGGGGCATCAAGTATGTATGACGGTAGGTCGCATACTCCCCCTCCTCCAAATGTAGAACTACATCAGTGCCCAGCAAAGCCAAATCAACCTCCTGGGGAGTAAGTCTTTCAATGGACCAAATGTCGTCCGGAGGTGTTGCGGGGACACTCAGCTCGGGGTAGCCCATCGTCTGGCGCATGAAGCGGTCCCCCAGAAACCAGGCCCTGCCAACTAGCCCCTCAAATAGGGTCCTGTACCGAGAAGCGGCCCATCCCCCAGGAAACTAAAAACGGGTATCTCCTCCCAAGAGAGCCCAAGGCTGCCATGTGATCTGCGGATAACCAATGCATGAGCCGATTACATATCGTAAATGTGTAAGATGAATCAAAGATGAAAACATGGAGAACCAAGAGTTCTAAATTACCTCAGTCGTCCACACCGTATCAAAAAACTGCCGCAGGTAGGGTAGAGTCTCCTGAGCCCTCGGCCGATACTGGCCCTCAAATACGAGCGAGTAAGGGATCACAAGAGGCGCCTCCACCTCGAGCTCTAAGGCTAGCGTCGTAAAGTATGCAAAAACCCATAGTTATGGAAAACAGGGCAATAGCCATCAGATTACAGAATGTACAGAGAATGCAGAATGCTGAGAGCAGAGTGCAAAGTACAGAATGTAAAGTGTGCCGTGTGTGCAGTGTACAAGAAATGAATGGCAAAAATATAAATCAAGAGGGCAGAAAGTACCTCCCAGGCTCTCCAATAGCCGCCGACTACGTTCCCCCGCCCGCGGGAGGTCGCACTCATGTAACAATAAAGGGTAGTGAGACCGGCGCCACCCCAGTCGTACGGACTAACATGTGATAGGTCCACTAGAGCACTAAGCAGATACAATCCAACTGTGTTCCCCCTGTCGGAGAACAAAGTGGTCGCTAGGAGGAACATCAAAAACCCTCGAGCGTACTGCTCTATCTCCTCGAGAGTCTCGGGCGTAGTCCCCCTGTACTGCGTGGAGAACCAGGTGTACCTGACTCTACTTGAAGATCTGTCAATCGGTGGGCGAGCTCCCAACAGGTAGATCCAGGCCACCTCTCACTCGCCCATGTCTACATCGTAGGGGATCGGTCGGCCAGCCACATCATGGCCAGTCAACATCGCAAAGTCGAACGGGGTGATCGTCATAGCCCCGGTAGCAGAGAAGTGGAAAGAGTTGGTGATGTCCCACCATCTCTCCACAAGCGCCCCCATTAAGGTTCTACTCGCCGGATAACGTGATATCCCCGCGCAGAACGGTCCAAACCCTGCCTAGTCAACCAGATCACGAACGGTCTCTGGGAGCTCTGCATACCACTCCCTAGCGATGACCAAACCATAGCCTCGTGTAATGCAAAAAGATACCTGCATTCAGAATGAACACATGTATTCAGTTTCAAAATGAAAGTACAAGCTGTGTGCAAATCAAGTCAGGTACAATGTTATGGACTGTGAGTTCAGTATGATCTGTGTGCAAATGCAATGAATGAGCTGCGTGTTCAACATAAAGTATGAGTTGTGTGTTCAGAATTGAAGTATGTGAGCTGCGTGTTCAGAATTGAAGTATGTGAGCTGCGTGTTCAACATAAAGTATATGAGTTGTGTGGTCAGAATTGAAATATGTGAGCTGCGTGTTCAACATAAAGTATGTGAGCTGCGTGTTCAGAATTGAAGTATGTGAGCTGCGTGTTCAACATAAAGTATGAGCTGTGTGTTTAGAATTGAAGTGTGTGAGCTACGTGTTCAACATAAAGTATGAGCTGCGTGTTCAGAATTGAAGTCTGTGAACTGCGTGTTCAACATAAAGTATATGAGCTGCGTGTTCAACATAAAGTATGAGCTGTGTGTTCAGAATTAAAGTGTGTGGGCTACGTGTTCATTATCAAAAGTTTGGGCTATGTGTTCGAATTTAAAAAAAAAAAAACAATGAGCTGCGTGTTCATCATCAAAACAGTGGGCTGCGTGTTTATCATCAAAAGTTTGGGCTGTGTGTTCGACTTTCAAAAAAAAAATAGTGAGCTCCGTGTTCACCATCAAAAGTGTGGGTTGTGTATTCAGATTTCAAAAACTGTGGGTTGTGTGTCCACCATCAAAAGTTTGGGTTGCGTGTTCAACTTTCAAAAACGGTGGGCTGTGTGTTCATCATCAAAAGTTTAGGCTGTGTGTTCAACTTTCAAAAAATTTGAGCTGTGTGTTTAGATTACAAAAGGTTTGAGCTGTGTGTTCAGATTTCATATTACAAAAGGGTTTGAGCTGCGTGTTCAGAAATTTGAGTGATTGAGCCGTGTGTTCAAAATGCATACAGAATGCTATGTTACAGACTAAGTATTCTGAACAAGCTGTGTGCCCACTCAACCGAATTCTGTGCTTTGAGATGTGTGCTAAAATAAGTAGAAATATGGAGTGCGAATGTATTCAGAATGAGCAGAGAAGCATACATAGTGAAAGTACGAAATGTGCATAAAGTGCAAAATACATTGCAGAGAATGTAAAAATGAAGTACGTACCTCTCGTGCCTGGTGAGAGAGTTGAGACTCCAGCTCCGGTAGTAATAGATCCGCGGGTGCTCGTCCATCAAAATCAGTAAAATGATAGAAAGAGCTCACGGGAAGGATGTGCTCTGGAGGGTCGTACCTCTCGGGATCAAAGGGCCGAGTCTTCGGAGGCAAGGACGTAATGTCTAGCTCATCCCCGACACTAGGAGGACCTCCATCATGAGGAAAATGACCCGCCATTTCAAGAAATCTGCAAAGAGGAGCAAAATGATCCAAAATTGGAAAAAGTCAACAAAAGTCAACTCTCGGGAAATGAAAAAGTCAACAAAAGTCAACTCTTGAAAAATGTTCCAAATGTCTAGACAAACTTACCTCAAGTGGTGAAAATAAACAAAGAAGCTCTGAAATCAAACTTTAATCGGTCCAAAGTGAAGAAAACTGAAAGATTTCGTGAAATAACTTTACGTGCGGCGGTAGAAAACATGTATAAAGAGCAGATCTGAGAGAGAAAATGGTCTAGGAATGAAGGAGAGCTGATTTCGGCCTTGAGGTTATGAGGAATAGTGATTGGGACATGTGGATTTAAAAAAACAAGTGTGAAAAGACAAAATTGTCCCGAATCTGGACAGGTGGTCGGCCGACCGCCCCCTTGCACCTAACCTGGTCGGTGGCACTTTAGGGTGGTCGGTGGCCCTCCTGGGTGGTCTTTAATGCCTCTTTGTTCTCCCTGCAAATTTTGGTGGTGATCGGAGTCCCCGGCTCTCGAGAAAGTACAAGGAAAGTGCACTTTTCGACGCGAAATGCCTCCGCGGGAACTTCAAATCCAATCTTCGATACGTGGCTCGTGGTTGCTCGCCAAGAGCAAGGTGTATCCTTTTTGAGTATGTTGCGATCCCCTCCGAAAGGTAAATCGGAGGTCGTGTTTGAGTTGCTCTCTTTAAAGCTTGCACTTCTTTATTCAGTATTTTGTTTCAAGCTTGCTTTTGAAGTTGCACTTATCCTGCGTTGTTACACACACCACTTGCATCGTTGTGCACATTTCATTGGCACTATCATGCCCCCATGCTTTGCATGCATCGTCGCGCACGTTTCACTTGCATCGTTATACACTTTTCCGTCAGCACCATATGTGTCCGCATTTGATATAGCTCTGAACATATGTTGCTAACTTATTGTACCTATTAAGTTCCTTTCCTTTACAGGCACGATTTTGTATGTATGGTTCATTCAAGAGAAGTTCCGGTTCAGTTTGAACGTACCTTTTTTCCTCTCGCATGCGGTGTGTTAGGACATCTTCGGTTTCGAACACTCGGATGAGTTCCAGTGTTCATTCATACCTTTTCTCCTCTCGCATGCGGTGCGTTAGGATATCTTCGGTTTCGAACACTCGGATGAGTTCCGGTGTTCTTTCATACCTTTTCTCCTCTCGCATGCGGTGCGTTAGGCTCGTGTTTACTTGCTTTGCATAACATTCGATTAAACTGCTGCATTTATTGTGTATATTTGCTTCATTACAGCATGCTTTGCATGATCATGAGTTATGTCCGGCTTTGCCCATATCATTTTTGCATTTTGCCCCTGCCCGCGGGCACAATTCTTGGTTATCTCGCCTGTTTGTCTAAGTCTTCAGCCTTGTCAAAAAATGGGTCGTCTCTGGGCTTTGACATTCACTCCCGTCACTTATGACTTTCGAGTTCTGTAAAAGAGGCACAACTGTAGACACCCCATTTTTGACCGACCTTAAGACTCAGACGTCATCGATTCAGCGCTCGGTGATTGCGCATGTTGTGTTTGTTCCGAGGTTTCGGAGTTTCGGCTGAGAGCCTTGCCTCCGGGCTTCGGGACTCTTTTGTGTTTTGCGTCGGGTTACGAACCAGGTTCTGTTTTCTCTTCCCGAAGGGAGGAAGAGGTCTTGTAGACCATCTCTCAGTGGCCGTAGGCTACTTTTCGTGGTCTTAGACCACTGTTCCCGTTTTGAGACCAGTTTTCGGTTTTCAGAGCCATCGGCCATGCACCTCAGTTCGGGACCGTTTTGACCCCCGAACCCTCGTTTTGCATCTGTCTTGGTTCATTTTTGGCATGGACCCTATTTTCATTGTTTGGAAGGTGGTACAGGGGTGGGAGACCACCTTTTCTTCTTGGAGACCACTTTTCTCCTGTTGGCCGATTTTCTTGACAGATAAGTGGTCTCCCTCACTTTTGGGCCACAATTACTGGTCTCCCACCATACCACTTGCTTGCATTTCATGTGGAGACCACCCTAGGAGGAGGCCGACCACCTGAACCTTTTGACCCTGGTAAGCCGACCAGGGAAGGTGGTCGGTCGACCACTTGAACTGGTCGGCCTGCTTTCTCTTTTTCTGTCTCACAAAGTTGATGCCAACTGTGCCAGCTGGAAGCCACAGAGTGCATCCTCCACACACGTGTATGGAGGATGTTTAACCTTGGTTTTAAGCTTCTTGGAAAAGCTTTGAACCCCTTGGGCTATAAAGGAGGGCCTCTCCTTCATCAGCAAAGGTTCAGAATTCTGATCTAAGGCACATACACTCTCCTCGCTATTTCTCTCCATTTTAGCTCCAAAGGTCCCTTGTTCTTGGCCTATTGCACACCACCTCCTATCCTAACACCTCCACCATCACTCTAAGAACCTTGGAGCTGGTTTTCAGAGGCTAAAGAGTTACTTTTTTGGTCCAGAAGCTGTTGGAGTTCTTGGCTACAAGGGTAACACTTCTTTCCCTCTTTTTAGCATTGTTTTGCTTCATCTTTTAGCTATACTTGCAAGCATATTTGAGCTTTGTCATAAACTGAAAAAATTCTTATTTTGAGGTCCTTAACATGTTTGTTTAAGACTATTTTTCTGTTGGGGGTCATCTACCGCCTTGCATGCTTGTTTTCACCTTGTTTTGAGCCATGCCTTTGAGACTTTGCATTGACCTTTGTTTGGTCTCTTAGCCACTGAAATCCAGCATATTTTCAGTGGCTAGCATGCTATTTTGAGCACCAAAATCAGAAAGGGGTGACCCTCTCACCCCCTGTCTTGTTTACTAGCATTTTTGGCCTAACAAAGGGGCCCTTATTTGCATGCTTCCAAGCCATATTTCAGGCCTTTTTTGGTGGGTTTTAGGACCTTCATAGGCTCTTTCTAGAGCCCATTTTTCCATTTTGGGTGTCCCTCTTGCATGTGTAGAACAACTCCTTGTATGGCCTATCAAAGTAGCACTTCATCCTTGCATGTATTGGTCAGGTTTCAGTGTTATTTTGGGCTTCATTCGACATGCCATGATTCTGTTTTTCACTGGTTTGGTGGCCTCTGATGTGCTTCATATGGTTGCAGTGTAAATCAAGGTTCACTAGCTTGCATTGCATGATGTTTTGGCCCCCTTTCCTAGCATATTTTGGCCATGATCCAAACTAATTTTATTTATATTTTGGGCTGCCTTAGCTCTGTTTGAACTTTTTTGGGTCATGCATGCATTGTTGTATATGGTCATGGTTCAATCAAGCTTACTAGCTTTGTATATCGGTCCACTAGCATGCATTGTTTAGGCCTTTGACATGATTTAGCATAATTCCTACCATGATTTCAATGCATATTACTTTGCCATATTCTCATGTTTGTCACTCTTTCAATGTGTTTGAGAGTTATGCATAAATGCCTTGTTTTTTGCACCGTTGCATGAGCTTCATTTCCGTGCATTTTGAGCCAACATTTTAGACCATTTTCCCACTGTCTTGGACCTTCATAGGGACTATTTGGGGCTGGTTGGGTCATTTGAGCATTTCTTTGTGTACCTCTAGTGTAATCCACTTCACTACTTTCGGTATTTGGGCCCTCTAGCATGCGTTGTGTGTGTTGTTTGCATGATTCGGAGTCATTTTGGAGTCTTGATTTATGCCATTTCAGTGCTGGAACATGTGTCATTGTATGCCATATTTCACCCTTTCAATGCTTTTGTAGAGTTGCATTTTGTGCCCTGGGGCTTAGGTCCTTGCATTGTATATGCTAGCATGAGTTTTGGAGTCTTGTTTTCATCATGTTTGGCCACTGAGTTGGACATGGCAGAGGCCTATCCATCTTGGTTTAAGTCCATTTAGCATTGTGCATGCCATGTAGTTCGTTGCATTGAGCATGCTATTTGACATTCGCATTGTGTATGCTAGTCTCATTTTGTCATATTGTTGCATGCTTATGATTGTCTCGCATTGAGTACGTGTACATTAGCATTGTGCATTGTGTATGCCATTAGCATCGCTAGGTTGTTCATGTTGTGTTCTATATTGACATGGTGTATGCTAGGTGCATGTTTGCATGACCAAGTTGCATTGCATTTAGCTTGCATGCTAGAGTCGCATTGTGCATGCCATACTTGTTGGATTGTGTTTGGAATAGGAGTTAGTCCTAACACGGGAAACAACGAACGTTTTGTACTCAAAGTGATGAAACGTACCTCAATTTCCCGGTCGCTGACCCTCTTGGCTAACACATGATGGAGTTTAGGTGTTTATGTGCTCATATGTGCATTCATTCCATATCAAGTCGTGCAATTCGACTCCTCGGCCATCATGCATCGAGATGCGTGATTGGTGGCCCGAGGATCGAGGACTACACTCCCTTGAGCTTGAGCAATGATGGGAGAGTGGTCGTGCACACATTTGTTAAAAATACCTTGCTATGCCTCTCTCTTGCTTTGTGATGCAGAAAACCAGGAACAAGAGGCAGAAATTGGTCGGCCAACTAGCTTTTTTGGCCGGCTGACCACCTCTTTTGGTCTCCACCACAAAAGGTGGTCGGCAGGTGGCCTCCAAGGCCAAGGGCTGGTCGGCAGCCTTCCCACAGCTTCCCAAAGTGGAGTTTCATCTTTCTGGAGCCTTGTGTAGTGTTCTGAGGTCAATTGCAAACAAAGGCAAGTCGGAGTATTGGGATGGATTTCCCGACAAAGCGAGTCAAGCATGCATGCATTCATTGCCATCAAAGACAGAGCTGAGGCAGTCCATTTCATGTAGCTTGCATGATAGTTTTATCGCTTACTTAGTTAAATTTGATAATTAGTCAGCGTTATGTAATAATTAGCTGTAGTTAGTTATTCATTCGGTTGTGTATTATTTATTCGGACCCCCCGAGAGAGGG
This sequence comes from Camellia sinensis, assembly GCF_004153795.1. Taxonomy (NCBI): domain Eukaryota; kingdom Viridiplantae; phylum Streptophyta; class Magnoliopsida; order Ericales; family Theaceae; genus Camellia; species Camellia sinensis. Next base: position 1,031,578 of record NW_021025991.1, on the reverse strand, counting down.
CAATGTTGTAATAAGTGTGCGTGTGTGTGATGTATGTCTTCCAACCCCACGTCTTTCTCCCTTTTATTTACCAGCTTATGATGGTTAGTTTTAGGACATGTTTCAATTAGAATCCTTATGCTCGCATGTTTGCATCCATTCATCTGTCTTGCATGCACCGGGCTTGACGCATCATACTAACTGCATTGTATTTCAATTCCAAGTTGAATACATGTTATCTGTTGCATTTCATATGCCATGTTTAGAATAGCCGAGCCTATTGTAGTTGCATTTTTGCATGTGTTGCATTAGCCATCTTAACATGAACTAGGATCCTGTATTGATTACTAACTAGTTTCTGTTTTGGCTTGGAGTACTCGGTGAGTGTTTATACTTTAGCATCCTTGCATGCGTGTGAGTGATTGCCATGATAGCATGCTTACCATGATGCTATTTGCTTATGTGATATAACTGCCTGAATGTCTGCGGGTGAAGGTTGGGTTGCTTGAGTTGGAATAATTCGTCGAAACCCGTGTTTTAGCCTACTTGCGACTAACAAACTTCAATCCATTTTCAAAACAAATGAATATGCGATGCTTTGTTCCAAATTAGGCAATGCAGTCTATACTTGTATGCTGTGCGCATCACATAGTAATTCTAGGCTAATAAACCGGAATAAGAGCACATAATGTTTTCAAAACTTGATATCATGGTTAGTAGAGGCCGATCTTTGATCGGGTGAGCAGGGGTGCTCACGAAGTGACCTTCCCCAATCGTATCCAAGTTCCCGAGCCGAGGCAACTTTGGTGGTGATGGACACGTGGCCTTAGGCACGAGTCAGGGTTTCCTAAATTCCCTCAAAATAAAATATTTAGGTTGCGACTCTGTATCTGGCAAAGCAGTCCATGTTTGGCATTTCTTTCTAAAAATCTGTTTTTCAAAATGATTTGCCGAATTTGGACTCTTTGGTGATTTATTGGTCTCTCATTGCACTTTACGGGATTAGATTCAGAACCATGACATTTGAGTCCGAACAGTAGTAAGCCCCAATGAACAAAACGGGATTCCCTTCCGGGACGTTTGGGGACGTCTACCCTATCTTTCTTTTAATTTTTTTTTTTGGAACTAATAAGAGAGACCTCATAATGGGTCATGGGCAATAATCCGCAGCAAATAAATCTTTTACAGTTAGGTTTTAAGATTTTGTTGTCGAAGTTATTTATTTAAGAATAAAATTTCTTTTAATCAATGAAATTCTATGATTTATAGTAATTTTGTAAAAATAATTAACTATTTTATCAATGAAAATCAAATTAACAACACCACAATATATTGTCCATGAAAACTTTAATAATTCTTCATAGCAATTCTCATTCTAAAAAAAGCCAAGTTTTAAATAAGTGGTTGTTAAAAAAAAATGACCAAAATGGAGGGTATTGAAAGGACAATGAGAGACATAATTGAAGACAAAATGGAACCAAAAATGATGAAAGAATATCACGCATCCCCAATCTATATATTATTGGGTGACATATATAATGAGTATATAATTTAAATATATATATATATATATATATATAAATAATAAAAAATTTCTATCACAATATTTTTGTTGTACAATACAGAGAGAAGTAATTTTTAATTTTCTTAAAAAAAAATTAAAATAGAAGATTTTAGGGCATCAAATATATATAAATAATTTTACAATTTCAAATCCATTTTCGTTAAATTACGGCCTTGTTTGGGATAAATTAAAAAAGTCACAAAGTTACTAAAAAAAGCTAAAAGGTCTATGTTATTCAAGGGTAGCTTGTGGGGAAGCCACTAGGGAAAAATTATTATTTTGCCTTACGAATTCAACTACTCAAAAAGTCAAAAAGTTAAAAGTCAAAAAGTCAAAAGGGTAAAATGGTCATTTTGATTTTACTATAATATTTTATTATACATCTTTTCGTAAAAGTCAAAAAGTTATCCTAAACATACATCTTTTTTCTCTACTTTTTTAATCAAAAAATCAAAAGCACACTCATATAGTACATCCTCAACAACTACTAAGTGCGCCGGAAAAGTAGATTTACGGCCGCCACTCTTAACTAGGTGATGTCATCAAAGAAATTATGAGGTCTGCAAAAGTACGAAGGATGAACTTGTAAGAAAATTATAAGCTTCCACAATTTAGGATGGTAAGAATACAAATACACCAATTTTTTTACAATAAATTATAAACACAACCCCTAAGATTTACTTAAATTACAAATTACTTTCTGTTAGTTTAGAATTACATTATGCCCCCTAAGGTTTCTAATTTCATGACAAATAGGTCATTTTATTAATAAATCATCAAGTTAATTAATAGTTTTTAATGATGTTAAAATTGTATTTCAATTAATAATTTAGATAATTTTATTATTGTTGTGGACTATATATTTTGTACAGACCAATCGCAGCTTGACACGTGGCTTGTGATGGGTGATTTGGGGAATTAATGCAAGTCTCCAATCAACAATAGACACGTGGCAGTTCATATTGGTAATGGTGGGTCTGCGCTACATCGAAGCAGTTAGAAGGTGTAGCATAACATGGCCCAACGGTTACTTAAAAGTTCGAATTCAAATACAAGAGGGAAGCCTAACTGAAGGAATGGCGTAGTGGAAGCTAATTGCACGAAGCCATGACCAGAGATCGTGGAAGTAAATTTCAACGGTTAGAAGTCCATTTCGATGGTTACCTTCAGGAAGTATAAATAGAGAAGAAGGCCCCAAAATAATGGACCTAGACTCAGATCTAGAAACCATTTTATTTACTTCATATTTCTTTCCAATTTTACATTTCTAGCTCTTTACATTTCCACACTTCAATTCCTGTACTACACCTCATTTCCTAGGGGTAGTTTCAAGTAGTCGTTACTATAAACCTTTTCAAGGCTGGGTCATTTCATTGTAAGTTTCTATTTACCTAATGAAATTCATTTTTTGAATTGTACTTGTTATTTCTTATAAATTTCTCCTAAAACAAGTCACCAGTAAAAGTCCTCTTTAATAAGGTTGAAAGAACTTTAACACAATCATTTGATAATTAGTTGACAATTAACATTCTGTAAGGACTAAATGATCCTTGCTGGCACGCTTAAATTACACTATTACCTCCAACTGCAACCAGTACAACAAGGATAGCCAGTTTTGAATGTACCTATATGTGGACAAAGAGGCCCTCAAGCAAAAGCCTGTGTTTGTTCCTCCAGTAGTGGTTCAACCTGCACAAATTATGGTTCAAAGGGACCAAATTGCTAATATAGTTAGAGAAATGTGTGGACCTATGGCTTGGGGGTTCCAAACACCAGTGTACAAAAAATCTTACCCAGAGTGGGTGGATAAGGTACATGAATATCCAAGAGGGTTTAGAATACCAGGTTTTTGCCCTCTTTCATGGGAATGGAAACCGGTTAATGGTGGAACACATTGCTTGGTTTATAGGCTAGTGTGGTGAGTTCGCCAATAATGACTACATGAAATTGAGACTTTTTCCAAATTATTTAAATAGAGCAGCCTTCATATGGTAAATAAACTTTACACCTGGCTCTATCCAAACTTGGCAGCAAATGGATGACGTCTTTCATTCCCAACTTTTCCAAACAGAGCTTGCGGTTTCCATGGCAAACTTAGCAAGATTGAGCCAAAGGCCTGATGAGAAGGCTACTCAGTTTATTGCTAGCCTTAAAAGGGCACAAAACAAATGTAGGGGCATGCTACCTGGATCCTAAATTTGTGAGATTGACTCAAAATGGGTTGGAGTTTAGGCTTTCAAAGAAGTTTGATTCAATTGAGTTTCAGGACTTAGCGGAATTAACCTATAAGGTGTCTGGATATGAATCTTTACTTGAGGAGGAACAAGATCAAAGTAATGCGTCACATAAGACCTGCTATAGGGACCTTTAGTATGAAAATGATACAACAAAGATCGTAGGAAAAGAACCTATGACCTGTGAAGTATTAATTCAAGAAGACAGTACAATAGACCAACAGTTTAAAAAGAAAGACCTTCATAGAAAGTATTCTTTTGATTTAACAAAAGCAGATGACATTTTTGATCATTTGCTTGTAGCAAATTTCCTAAAGTTACCAAAGGGAGTTAAGATCCCTACCCCTGAAGAACTAAAAGGAAATTGTACTGTAAATGGCACAATTCTTCGTTTTATTCAACTAAAAACTGTGTTGTTTTTCAAGACAAGATCCAAGAATAGATTCAAAAGGGGAATCTAAAGTTTTCAGCCAAGACTGAGAAAGCTATAGAAATTGACACCAATCTGTTTCCAGAGATTGGGGAGGCTGTAGCCAATGTTGGCATGCCAGATTTCCAAAACCTATTCTTGAAGGAATTAGAGGAAGTCACACTGCAAATGCATGTGGCTAGCTAGGCTACCTTCAAGAAGGACACTTGAAGTTCACCAGCAAGTGGACAAAACTTTGCAGGCCAAAGGGATGTCTCTAGTGAAGAGATACTGGATGATGACTCCCTCAATGCAGTTGTAGTGAAGAGGATGTGTCCTAGATGCAGGATAAGTTACAAATGGCTAAAGGGGCTCTCAGTTGATGGGAAGTAGTATTATAAAGATGTACAGAAGGATTGAAAACCAGCTAGAACCTATAACAGAATGCCATATCCAGCTGGTCCTAGACAACATTCATCTTTGGCTGGTGTACTAGACACCAAGATGCAATAAAAGGGTAAGAGGCCTCTGTACGAAACTAGGCCACCTAATTATTACAGGGTGGACAAATAGCCTGAAAAGAAGCATGGATTCAGTGCAAGGCATGGGACCAGGACTGATGATTGGTCCCCAAGGATTGCTTTAAAGACTACTTTAAAGAGTGATACAGCAGATCCAGCAGCCAGACCAGTGGGCTCACGGGTCCAAGAGTTCTAGATTGGTTTGACATGTAAAACAAAGCAAAAGAAATTCCTACCCAAAGAAAGGCTTTTAGAGACCAGGGAAGAATGATCAAACCTCTCTTGGTGGCTCATAACAATTGGGTGTTATTAAAGAACCTAAAAACAAGTGAGCCAGATATGGTTCTTATGATTTCCAGGTTTCAAAGAAAAGAAGATCCAACTAAGATACACCCAATATCAAAGTGATCTAAAAGAAAGTGGAGAGAGCACTTCCATGACACAGTTAAAAGACCAGACAGATGAGGGGATACGTTTAAAGCATGTTCCTAAGATCAAGAGGAGTGCCAGCATGGAGCAATTGGCTAAAGTTCATGCTCAATTGAGAGCCAAAGAAAGATCCAGTTTAGCAAGCCTCGAGAAGGCCTTAATGGAAAGCGATGATGAGACAGATGAAGGGATTGAGCTAGGCCAAGAGAGAACATTGGCTGAAGATGAAATGTTTGAGGCCTTTATGGCTGAATAGACCTTTTTGGTTGACAAGCCAACAGAGATAGATCAACAATATGCTGCTTCGAAGGAACCTACTAGCACAAAGGTACCAGAATGCAGCATGGAAGATGCTTCTGAGGCAGCAGAACAAGCTTATTTTGAAGGGAAACAAGTACAGCCAATAGTTTAGTTTGGCTCATTCCCTCTAGTGCCAGTAAATGTGGCATATATGCTGCCACAGGAATTCCAGGTTGACGAGGGAAATCAAGAAGGCCAGGAAGATGACCCCATTCTAGTTTCTAGTGAAAATTCACAGGCCAGCATGGTTCAAGATGAGTCAAAAAAGGCCAAGTCAATGGAAACTGATGAAGAAAGTGAAGAGGTAAGCATTAACCTCTCATATCCCTTCAAGTATCCCACAATATCTATGACCCAACACTTTAATCCCCTGTACATCAAGGCTTACTTCAATGGGATACAAATGAACAGGGTGTTAGTGGATAATGGTGCAGCAGTAAACCTGCTTCCAAGGTCCTCGTTGAAGAAGTTGGGAAAAAGAAACCCTAGGTTGATCCCAACCAGCATAACCATTGTTGATTTTGCTGGGGATAAACAAATGGCTCAGGGCATTTCTCCCATCAACCTAAGTGTGGGAACCAGAGATTGCATGGTAGCATTCTTTGTTATAGACAGTAATGCCAAATATAATGCTTTGCTTGGCAGGGATTGGATTCACACCAACAAGTGTGTGCCGTTAGCTCTGTGCAATGGGGTAACAGAGGAAATCAATGTGGATCTGCAGCCTTTTATTTCTTATGCTGATTTTGCTAAGGCTAAGCTATACACTAAAGGGGTTGTACCACTCAGTGTGCTGAGGAAGCGGGATGGAACAGCCGAAGTGACAACTAATGAGGAAGTAGCACATCTGAAGCACTTAGTGCAGGAGAGTGCTAATGAAGAGTTCGTCACCAAATATGACAATGATGCCTGGTTATAGGCAAGAAGATCAGGACTAAGAAGCCAGACCCTTGGCCTTAATCAAGTTTTCAGCATTGGACGTAAGTCGATAAGTATTGTGCATTGGATATTGATACAAAAGTTCAGGAAATACAGGAAGAAGAAGCCTTATGGACAGATTTTGTCTATGATGAGAAAGGTAAAGATGTTGAACCAGAGAAGGTGGGAGCAGAACAAAATGAAGAGGTTATTTTAAAGGTAAAAGGAGTCAAAGGGGAAGCATCAGTAAGTTCTCAAGTATAGGACCCTTTGGAAGAAGTCAACTTAGGGAAAGGTTCTGCACAACAGCCCACTTACATCAGTTATAGCGATCCCGATTTTCCTCTCATGTTTACTATATTCCAGACTCGGTTTTGTTGATAGTTGTGGTTGTCTGTATTTCATTTCCGTCCTTTAACTCTTTGTATTTGAGTTTAGAATTGTCTTGGACGTGTTTTGAACAAGTTGGTTGAGATTTTGTCCCAACTCTTGTTGCCTAGATTTTTAGTGATCCGCTCGAGCGGAGTTTGCATACCTTCAGTAGTTTGTTCGTTTGCAAAAATACTACAGATGTGTTTTTCACGCTCGAGCGGATTTCCTAATGCTCGACCGGGTCGCACTCGAGCGGGTATCCTTGCGCTCGAGCGGGTGTTCGATGTCTGTAAAAATACTGGAAGAGTGTAATCTACGATCGAGCGGATGTTCTTTTGCGCTCGAGCGGGTCCAATTTTTGTGTTTGACGCTCGAGCGTCCTATTCTCCGCTCGAGCGTCCTATTCTCTGCTCGAGCGGGTCATACGTATATCAGTTGGCAGCTGGGTCATTTTAGATCACTTTTTCAACTCTCACTCTCTGTTTTACTTTTCAAAACCTATTTTGAGAGCTTCTCTCACTACATTTCACCTTCTCTCTAAGGTTTGATCTAGTTTGAGTGATCTTCTACCTTAGTTCCTTTGCAAAAAGTGTAGAGCTTGGCTTGGGCTACCTATCAATCTGAAAATCTTGAAGTTTGGGGCACTTTGGAAATTCTTCATCATCTCCATTTGGTCTCATCTTTTGAGGTAGGGATAACTACTCATTTTTATGATCTTTAACATAAACTTTTGGTCATTTTGGTTTAATGTTGAAGTTGGGTGATTTTGGGTGTTAGGGTTTCAACTTGAATAAAAGAGGGGTTTTGCTATTTTGACCAATATATGTATATCTTGGGTCTTAAAATGAGCTTGTTGATGTTGCTGTTAATATTTGAGCCTTTAGGTCAATATTCAGAAAATAGGGAGGAAAGCCCTAATTTTATGATATGAATTAATTTGGAAAGTCATGGAAATATGAATTTGGTTTGGAAATAATGAAATTGGCTTATCATGAGATTGAATGGTGGAGTTGGATTTATTAATCACTCACCTTTGAAAATATTGGTAATTTATCTGTTGAGGCATTTATTATCTGTTTAGAAATAATTACTTTGGGCTATTGGTGGAGCATAGTCTTAATTGTTGTAGACACTACATGATGATTAGGTGAATTAAAACTAATCGGTTGAATATGTCATTGAATATGATGGTTGAAATAATACATCGAATTTGTGTATTGATTGATCGTGTATATGATAATTTTTTATATACATTGTATTGCGTGGGAGGAGATAGGGGATGGACTCCTAAACCGGATGTTATTTGGGAGGAGATAGGGGATGGACTCCATTGATACAACAAATCTGTGTATCATTTATGAAGTATGAAAGTGTTTTAATATGACATTGATATAGCAAATATGTGTATCTATTGTGAATTATGGAAGTGTTTTATTATGAGTTATAATCTCATTTAAATTGTTGATATTGGAAAGGTTCTTAACATGAGTCGTAGTCTCATAGGAATTATTTGGCCAGGTTCTGAGCCATGTTTATAAATCGAAATTGTTAAGCAAAGGAAAAATGGAATGAATCATGGGCATACCTATTATGAAATTGGGTAGTGCTGTATGTTGGTTTATATTGGTTAAACATTTATCAAATGCTAATGTTTTAGTTATTGCTCATATTATGTTTAGCATATCTCTACTGGGCGTTGGCTCACCCTATATGGGACATCATTTTCGGGTTCAGGTGATATGCCACCTCCAAAGAAGTAGCTTGGGAGGCTTGAGGTTGACAGCTCTTTTTGTTGTCTCTTTTGTATATTACATGTATATCAAGCCATGGGCTTATTTTGTGTAAAGAGTTATGACTCTACTTTTGCTGAACCCAAGTGTTGACTTGGAAAGTTGTAAGCCCATAGGGCATTTACTTTTGTTGTCAACATGTAATATCATTTGTAAGAATACTCTGATGAATGGCATTATGTTTTACTCTCTTAAGTTTATGGATGTAATGAATGTCTGATTTATGGGTTTATTTTGAGGGCGTTACATCAGCGCTTGGCTAAGTCCCATTGACAAGAACCAGTTGTTGGTAGTCCTAAAGCAGTATAAGGATTGTTTGGCATGGTCTTATAATGAACTTCCTGGGCAGGACATGTGATTAGTGGAACATAGGCTCCCTATGAAGCCTAATTTCAAGCCACGCAAGTAGAAACCAAGATGGATGGGCCCAGAAGTGGTTTAAAAAGTGAAAGAGGAGATTCTTAGGCTCCTTAAGGCAAGCTTCATTAGAACAGCTAGGTATGTTGAATAGTTGTCTAGTATTGTGCATGTGGTTAAAAAGAATGGCAAGATGAGGGTATGCATCGATTTTAGAAATCTGAATTTGGCAACTTTAAAAGATGAATACCCTATGCCTATAGTTGATCTATTGGTGGACAGTTCAGAGGGCACATGATTTTGTCTATGATGGATGGGCATTCTGGTTACAACCAGATATGCATTGCATATGAGGATGTCCACAAGACAACATTTAGGTGTCCTAGGAATATTGACACCTTTGAATGGGTTAAAATGCCATTTGGTTTAAAGAATGCTGGGGCAACATATCAGAGGGCAATGAATACTATCTTTCATGATCTCATTGGAGGATACCTAGAGTGTTACATTGATGATATTGTTGTAAAGTCTAGTCTATGGAGGAACACCTGGCTCACTTGACAACAGCTTTCGAAAGAATGAGAAAGTTCAAGTTGAAACTTAATCCTCTCAAATGTGCTTTTGGTGTATTAGCAGGAAACTTCTTCGGGTATGTAGTGCATAAGAAGGGAATACAAATTTATCAGAATAAAGCCAAAGCCATCACTGAGGCCAAACCTCCATCAAGTAAGAAAGAATTACAAAAATTCCTTACTCAGGTTAATTTCCTTCGAAGATTTATTTCTAATACTCTAGGGAAAACTAAAGTATTTTCTCCTTTGTTAAAGCTAAAAAAAAAAAGAAGAAGAGTTTGTGTGGATAGCTGAGCATCAAGCTACTTTCGAAGGAATTAAACCCTACTTGGCCAAGCCTCCCGTGTTGATGCCACGAAGGAGGGATAAACCCTTGAAGTTATACATTGCTGCAACAGAAGATTCATTGGGAGTTTTTCTAGCTCAGGACAATGAAGAAGGCAAGGAACAAGCAGTTTATTACCTTAGTAGGTTTTTAAATTCTTGTGAATGTAAATACTTAGTTGCAGAAGAGCTGTGCCTAGCATTGTACTTTGCAGCAATGAAATTAAGATATTATCTTTTGCCTACTATTGTCTTGGTAATTGCAACCACATACTTGGTTAAATACATGTTATCTAGACCTATGCTAAGAGGAAGAATTGGCAAATGGATATTAGCTCTATCAGAACTTCATTTAGAATATGTCCCCACAAAAGGCAGTAATAGGACAAGTTTTGGCTAACTTTTTGGCAGATCATCCATGCCAAATAGAAAGCCAATAGATAATGAACCTTGGTATGGTCAATGTTGAGCCATGGCAAATGTGTTTCAATGGATCAAAAGCCAATGGTTTGGTTGGAATTGGTGTTGTAATTAAATCATCACAAGGGGTAGAAACCACACATGGTTTCAGAGTTGATGAAACTACTTGTTCCAATAACCAAGCTGAGTATAAAGCTTTAATAATGGGACTTGAGATACTTATTGGATTACAGGCTCATGTAGTTGATATATTTGGGGATTCTCAATTGGTAATCAACCGAGTAAAGGAAATTTTCAAATGTCAAAGTACAAGCATATTACTATATTATGTTGCTGCATTGCATTTGCTTTCTCAGTTCCAGATAGCCAATTTGACTTGTATCTGAAGATTCATGAATCACAAGGCCAATGATGTAGCCCAGAAGGCCTCAAATTTCAGAAGAAATGGATACACCCAAGCGAACATAAGTCAAGTAACATACCAAAAGTTAATACCACCTTTGTCTAAAAAGGGTATCATGGTAGAAGTTAACCAGAATAACTTAGAAGAGCATGATTGGAGACATCCAATGATTCAATAATTAATTGGCCCTTCTTCGAAGGCCAGTAGAAAAATTAAATTATAGTCCATGCAATATATAGTATATGGCAATGCTCTTTATAAAAAGGGAGCAGATGGATTGCTGTTGGAATGTTTAGGGCCAAAAGAAGCATTGAATGCTATGGGTGAGGTGCATGAAGGTATTTGTGGTGCCTATCAACTTGGTATGAAGATGAGATGTTTGCTTCGAAAGCATTCTTACTATCGAGGCGCGCATTTTGTTAAATGGTGCGCTTTTTGGTAAATTGAGCAAGGACAAAGTGGAAATAAATGAAAGAGAGATGAAATCTTTGAAAAATATTTCAAAACACCTTTGTTTAGGGGTTTGGAGTTGAAGAAAAGAAGAGGAGAGGGAAAAAACCCAGTTGGGGAAGGAGTTGGGCATGAATCGTTAAGAGAGAGTCGGGTAACCCTCGCTAAATCGGGCCTATCCTTTTGTATATTTGGATTTAAGCTATGAAGCCTCTGTTGGAAAAAATACTTACGGGGCTTCATTTTTCACTTAAGAATCTCCTAAAGTCGAGTCCGGATGGGGGAAATATGATTGGTTGAAGTTGGGCATCATTCCGGTTGGACAGAAACTGAGCAACCTTCACGAAAAGAGGGATATCTCTTAGCACAAATGGAATTTTGAGGTGAGGCTTCCAAATTTGGAAAGAAGACTTCCGGTGCTACAGTTTAGGCCCAAGAATGACCTAAAAAGGAGTCCAGATCAAGGAATTTGGCTTGCTTCAAGTCAGGGACTAGGGTTGATTTTTTCCATTGGCCTCTATGGAGGTCCATCGGCCTCTATGGAGGTCCATCGGCCACAATTTGACCTCAACAGCTATGATTCAGTCAAAAGTGAACCTTATCAACCAAAAATGATGGCCGGTTGGCACCAAAGATGGCCGGTCGGCCAGAAGTGTCCAGAAAGCCCAGAATTGGCAGATATTTATCCTCCAGCTGTTTCCAGCTTGTGCCACCTGTTCCAAATAAGATATTTCAACCCAAAAGTCGATATTTTGCTATATATGAAGCTATATCTCATTTTCAAAGGGGACAACCTTCTTGGACAAGCTTGGGAGCTTCTCACTCTAAAAATTCTCTCTCTCTCTCCACAACTTCCAGAGCTGAATCTCTGCCCCTCTCTCTATATTCCACTCCCTTGCCCATTTTGTGCATAGAAGTGCATGGAAGTAAAGAAATACTTCTAGTTTGCTTAAGCATCCTTCATCAAAGTTGATCACCATTGGCTTGAGGTCCCTTGGAACCTATTTTTGGGCTGATTGAAGGTTGTTTGGCTCAGAAAAGTGTTTGTTTTGCTGCTGTGCTCCAAAGGTAATCACTCGCCCCTTTTAGCTTGTTTTTTCATACTTGCTTTGCCATAGTTTTCAACTACTTTGGAGCTATTTTTTGGGGTGGTGTTGAACTACAAAAACCATTGTTTTTCCTCTGTTTTTCAATCCTAAAAGTCTTGGTTTGTGCCTTGGTTGGCTAAGGGGTTGTCCTCCTTTTTGCTCCTTGGCTTGTAAGGCCTTGTGAGCTAACTTTCGAACTTTCCAAACAATTTCTTTTGGCCTTATAACCACTGAAATCCAGAGGATTTTTAGTTGTAAAATCCCTATTTTGAGGGCCCAAATAGGAGAGGGTGGTCCCATCTCCTCTTGTCTTGCTTGCTAGTGTTGATGGCCAACCAAATGAGCATGTGTTTTTACTTCTTTGTGGCCTTGTTTAGGCTCATTTTTGTGACTTTCTAGACCTGCCTTGACTCTGTCCATGGCTGGTTTGGTCACCCCTTGCATGCATCTTGTATGTGTAGTGTAATCCCATTTGTGGCTCATCAAAGTAGCATGTCTTTCTAGCATGTATAGGCTTCATTTTAGTAGGTTTTTGGCCATCATTTGACATGTCATAACTCTAATTTGGGTTGGTTTGATAGCCTCTTGCATGCTCCATGTACTTATAGTGCAAAACTTGCTTACTAGCCTTGTATGCATGATGTTTTGGTCAAGCATACAAGCTTATTTTGGCTATACTCCATACATGTTTTAGCATTATTTTAGGCTGTTTTAGGACTGCTTTGGGCTTCCATGGTCATATGACTCATGTTTTGTATAGCTATAGTGCAAATGCCTTGACTCGTCTTGAGTTTTGAGGCCCCTAGCATGCTATACTTGTGATGTTTACATGCCTTGGCATCATTTGGCATTGAATTTCAGAGCTTATATCTATGCCATACTCTCATGATTATCACTCTTTAATTGTGTTTAAGAGTTGTGCCTTTATGCCTTGTTTGTGAGCTAACACATGTGCACATCTTTCTTGCCATCTATGCTGCGAGTCTAGCATGTTTTTGCTACTATTTGACCTGGTTTAGGTCTGTTTTGAATGGTTGAGGCCATTTGAGCATTACTTAGTATGGTTGTAGTGTAAAGCCTTTGACTAGCTTTGTGTTTCAAGCTTCTTGACATGCCTTCTTTGAGCTATTTGCATGATTTAGCATCCTTTGGAATATAATTTTTGACCTTGCTTCATTGCTACATTCTCACATTTCTCACATCTTCATCATGTTTGAGAGCTGTACTATTATGCTTAAGCCATGGGCCAATGCATTGAGCATGCATTTCCTTACTTTTCAAGCCATCATTTCATCATTTTGGCCACTGATTTGGGCTTGATTGAGGTCTGCTCATTTTAGTTTAAGTCCATCTTGCATGATCTTTGCATGTTGTTGCATGCTTGATGTGTTGCATGTTGTTGCGTGCTTGCTAGTTTGCATGTTGTTGCATGCTTGTCCATTTTTGCATGCCATGCATCTTTTTATGTTTAGGTTTCATTTTGCATGCTTGGTAGCTTGCATTTCATCACATGCTTACTTAGGTTGCATTGCATTTTGGCATGCTTGTTACCTTGACCTTGTGTGCATGTTTGAGGCATATTGCATTTGGCATACTCATGTTGCATTGAATATCTTTTCCATGTTGCATTGCATTATATTGTGTTTGGTTTGGGGTGTCAAACCAAACACGAGGACCAAGGGACGTTTCGTACTTGAAGTGACGAAATGTACCTCAATCCTCAGCCGCTGTCACTATTGATCCAACATGATAGAGCTCTAAGCATTCATATGTCTTTGTGCATTCATTTGCCATTGATTTGCACACTTGGCTCCTTTGGCCATCATGCATCGAAATGCGTGATTGATGGCCCGAGGGTCGAGTACTACACTCCTTCGAATCTTAAACATGATAAGGGGTGTAGTCATCTAGATATTGTCTTGCAAATGTATTGCCATGCTTTGTTTGTCCTCTGCTGCAACAACATGAGTATTTCACAGGAAGAGATGGCCGATCGGCTATCTTTAGTGCCGGTCGGCTAAACATTATTGGCCGAGATCCTTACATATGGTTGATGACCACTATCTCTTGGCCGATGGTCCCATCTTTTGGCCGATGACCTCTTCGAGTGTCCTTGAGGTGGTTCAGAAGCATCACAGAGATTTGTGCAGTGTTTAGAGGTGTAAAACAGTGCAAATAGAGGCAACATGGGGCATGGCAACGGATTTCCGATCGAAGCCGATCGAGCATGCATTTGTCCCTCCTCTTGAGGCCGCTTTAACTGTTTTGTAACTTAATTAATTTGTTTAATTAGTTAAGAGTTTTGTAATAATTAATTAGCTAGGGTAGTTGATTAATTATTTGGTTTGTATTATTTATTCCGACCCTCCGTCAAGAGGGCGAATTTTGTAATAAGTGTGCGTGATTGTGTGAATGTATTCCAACCCCACGTCTTTCTCCTTTTTACTTACCTACTTTCAGTGGTTAGTTTTAGGTTATGTTTCAATTAGCATTCCTATGCTCGCATGTTTGCATCCATTCATCTGTATTGCATGCACCGGGCTCGGCGCATCATATAAACTGCATTATATTTCAATTCCCATTTGAATACATGTATCGAGTGTTGCATTTCACATGCCATCTTAGAATAGCCATGCCTATCTCTAGTTGCATTTTGCATGCGTTGCATTAGCCATCTTAACATAGCTAGGATCATGCATTGATTACTAACTAGCTATTGTTTTGGCTCGGAGTACTAGGTAAGCTTTTATGCTTTAGCATCTTGCATGAGTGTGAGTGTTGCCATGATAGCATGCTTGCCATGAGGCTATGTGGTTAAATGATATAACTGCCTGAATGCCTGTGGGTGAAACTTAGATTACTTGAATTGGAACAATTCATTGAAATGTGAGTTTTAAGCCCACTTAAGATGGCAAAATCAAGTTTTCTAAGCCCACTTGAGGGTGGGAAATCCACGTCTTAGCCTACTTGCGAGTAGCACCTTCAAACCATTTTCAAACAAACAAATATGAGATGATTTGTTCCAACGTAGGCGATCTAGTCTATACTTGTGTGTTGTGCGCATCTCATAATAAATTCTAGCTAATAACCGGAATTAGAACGCATATGTTTTCAAAAACAAGATATCATGTTTAGTACAGGCCGATCTTTGATCGGGCGAGTGAGGGTGCTCATAGATGACCTTCCCTAATTGTACCCAAGTTCCCGAGCCGAGGCAACTTTGGTGATGACGGACACGTGGCCTTGGGCAACGAGTCAGGGTTTCCTAAATTCCCCCAAAATAAAACATTTAGGTGGCGACTCTATATCTGGCAAAGCAGTCCATGTTTGGCACTTCTTTCTTAAAAATTAGTTTTCCAAAACGATTTGCCGAATTTAGACTCTTTGGTGATTTATCGGTCTCGCATTGCACTTTGCGGGATTAGATTCAGAACCTGACATTTGAGTCCGAACTGTAGTAGCAAAGCCCTCGAGGCGCGTCTACAACCCTTTTCGAAGCATCATTATTTCATTCTAGTGACCTCAGATTATTTCACTAAATGGGTCAGAGCTAAGCCTTAAAAGGCTATGGATCAAACTGAGGTTTTTGGATTTATCAGAGAATTAATCCATAGGTTTAGCATCCCTCAGACCATAACTATAGATAATGGGAGTGTGTTTGATGGAAAGATGGTGAAGTCTGTAGACACCCCATTTTTGACCGCCCTTAAGACTTGGGTGCTACTGATGGTTTACTTGGTGGTGAAAGTTGTGCAGTGCAAGGGTTCGATTTCTTCGGCAATGAGAGAATCAAATCCCAACTTCACACCCCTTTTTGGACCAAAACTATTTTGAATGGTTTTTAGACCTTAAAACCCTCTCTTTCAAAATATTTTTGAAAATAGGTTCCTACGATGTTTCGCCGCTCGCATTTTGTTAAATGTCACGCTTTTCGGTAAACCAAGCAAGGACAAAGTGGAAATGAATGAAAAAGAGATGAACTCTTTGAAAGATCTTTCAATACACCATTTTCAGGGCTTCATTTTGTACTCACGAATCTCCTCAAGTCGAGGCCAGATGAGGGAGATATGGCTGGTTTAAGTAGGGCATCAATCCTATTGGACCGAAACTGAGCAGTCTTCACTAAAAGAGGGATATCTCTTAGCACAGTTAGAATGTTTATGTGAGACTTCCACCATTCGAAAGCTTACTTCCGGGGCTTCAATTTTCACACAAGAATGACTGGAAAAGGCATCCAGATGAAGGAGTTAGGCTTCCTTCAAGTCGGGGACTAGGAATGATTTTTGCTGTTGGCCTCTATGGTAATGTGTTGGCCATGAATGGTCAATGCCAGCCCTATGCCATTCAAAAGTGACCCTTGCCGGCGAACAATGGTAGTGTGCCAGCCAACAATGGTACAAGTGCCGGCCATAGATGGCAGAAAGCAATTTTGGACAGATATTTTGCTCCACCTTGCTTCAACTGTCTCTCTTGAGATATTTTTGACCAAATGCTCCATTTTTGCTATATAATGAAGCCTTATATCTCATTTTCAAGGTTTAGAAGAATGGAGAACATTTTTGGCAAAAGGTTTGGGAGCTTCTCACACTAGAACCTCTCTCTTTACAATCCTCTCTCTTGAGCATTTGTGCTAGAAGGCTTGCATACAACCATCTTCAACCTATCAACCCTTAAGGAGACTTGATCATAATTGGGCTGAGGTCCCTTGGAACTTGTTTTGGGCTACTAAAGGTGGTTTTGGCTCAAGAAAAGTGGTTGTTTTTGCTGCTGTGCTCCAAAGGTAATCACTCACCCCTTTTAGCTTGTTTTGCATACTAGCTTTGCCAAAGTTTTCCACTACTTTGGGGCTGTTTTTTGGGGTGGTGTTGAACTACAAAAACCTTTATTTTCCAGTCCTAAAAGTGGTGCTTTAAGCCTTGTTTGTCTAAGGGGTTGTCTCTCCCTTTTGCTCCTTGGCTTGTAAAGCTTTTTGAGCGATCTTTCAAGGCCTTTCAAAACAACTTTTTGTGGCCTTTTAACCACTGAAATCTAGAGAATTTCCAGTAGTAAAAACCCTATTTTGAGGTCTCAAATAGGAGAGGGTGGTCCCCTCTCCTCTTGTCTTGCTTGCTTGTCTTGTTGGCCCACCAAATGGGCATTTGTTTCTACTTGTTTGTGGCTTTGTTCAAGCATATTTTTGTGACTTCTTAGACCTGCCATAACTCTGTTTTGGGCTGGTTTGGTCACCTCTTGCATGGTTCTTGTACTTGTAGTGTAATCCTACTTGTAGTCTTACAAAGTAGCATGTCTTTGTGCCTTGAATTGTCTCCATTTCAGCATGTTTTTAGCCATTATTTGCCATGCCATGACTCTATTTTTGGCTGATTTGGTCATCTCTTGCATGCTTTTGGTACTTGTAGTGCAATCATGCTTGTTGGCCTAACATGTTTCATGCTTTTGTTCATCATTCTAGCATGTGTTAGCTTTACTCTAGCACATTTTTGCCACTAATTTAACATGCTTGAGGTCTATTTTAAGAGTCCGGATCCTCTCCAGCCAAAGGATCCCTCCGGTCCTCCGGTCAAGGGCCACGATTTGGCCACGTGGCCCTTTGAAGATCTACGGCTCAGATAAAAAAAAAAATTTGAATTTCGTTTTTCACCAAAAACTTCTTCTTCTCACTGATATCATGTAAGCAAAATGTGATTTTACTTGGAGATCATCTACAAATCTGCAGATCATGTAAGCAAAATGTGCAAATCTGCAAATCTACAGATCAAAAATTTTTAGATCATGATTTCAAATCTGCATAAATTTTTTTTCTTCAAGATCATCAATATCTGCAGAAAAATCTGCCGAAATTTTTTTAGTTTTGATGCAGATTTTTGTGTTCAAAAATCTTTGGTTCAGTTAAGTGTTTTGAGAGAGAGAGAGAGAGAGAGATCAGTGAGAAGAAGAAGAATTTTTTGGTTCAGTTCGGCTTCATTACAGTGAGAAGAAGAAGAAAAAAAAATTACCCAGTTGAAATCTATGCCCAAACTAACAAAAACAACAACAACCCACAAGCCAAAAACAACAGCTATAGGAAGAATATTTTTTCCCCAGAAATTCAAATCTGAAACTGTACAACTTATGAACAAAAAGTAAAATACATCTTCATTTGTATGTATGTATATAGCTCTGTTTGAGATCCATATAGCTCGTTCTTGAAGCCCAAAACAAGAAAAAAGAAAAAGAAAAGAACGAATCAAATCTTCATCATCTTCAACATCTTGAACATCATCATCATCTTCATCAACAAAAAAAAAAAAAGATTCCTCTGTAGATCCGGATCTACAAATCTTCATCATCTTGATTTTTCTTCTTTTTCTTCTTCCAAAATATCTGCATCAGAAAAACGCAGAAAAAAAGACTGTGGCTTTTGCTTATGAGATCAGACTTCCGCCATTGATGGATGCTTGGTTGGCTTTTCTATGGCTTTTGCAGAGAAACGAAATTCAATTTTTTTTTTATCTGAGCCGTAGATCTTCAAAGGGCCACGTGGCCAAATCGTGGCCCTTGACCGGAGGACCGGAGAGATCCTTTGGCTGGAGAGGATCCGAACTCCAATTTTAAGTGGTCTTGGTCATGTATGGCTTGCCTAGTAGGGCTATAGTGCAAATGGCTTTGCTAGTTTTGTGTTTTGAGACCCCTAGCATGCCTTATTTATGACATTTGTGTGATATAACATCATTTGATATATGATTTCAGAGTAGGTTTCACTATCATACTCTCATGTTTATCACTTTTTCAATGCTTTTGAGAAGTTGAGCATTATGCCTTGTTGGTGAGCCAATACATGAGCTTATTTTTCTTGCCATCTATGCTACAAGTCTAGCATGTTTTTGCTACTATTTTGACCTACCTTAGGTCTGTTTTGAATGGTTGAGGGCATTTGAGCATTACTTAGTATGGTTGTAGTGTAAAGCCCTTGATTAGCTTTGTGTTTCAAGCGTCTTGACATGGTTTCTTTGAGCTATTTGCATGATATAGCATCATATAGCATCATTTAGCATGTAATTTCAAAGCATATACATGTGTCATAATCTCATGTTTATCACTCTTTAAGTGCTTTTAAGAGTTGAGCTTTATGCCTCGTTTATGGATCAATACATGAGCATGTATTTTATTACTTTTCATGCTATTGTTTCAGCTCATTTTTGCCACTGTCTTGGCATGCACGAACTCTATTTGGGACTGGTTCTATCCATTGAGCACTGCATTTCATGATTCTAGTGTTGTGTCTTTCACTAGATTTTAAATGCTTAAGTATTCTAGCATGTTGTGCATGAGTGTTTGCATGTTTAGAGTCTAGCATTTCAGACTAAGATTAGCATGTTGTTTTCATGTCATGTTGCTTGCTTTGCATTGTGTTCAATCCGACGTTGTGTTGAACACAAGGTGGATTAGTTCATTTCATACTAGAATGGATGAAGTGAGCTAATCTCCCTTGGTCTCCATTTCCTTTGATTTCTCATGATAAGGAGATGGTCTAAGTGTCTTGTTTGTCATGCATTTATTGAATTTGTACATGTTGGATCTTTGACCATCATGCATTGAGATGCTTGATTGATGGTTTTGGATCCAACGGTGCCTCTCCGTTGATGTTTTGAGGTGATATGGAGGGGCATAGTACGTACATGTTCTTGGGAGACCCGCCCTTTTCTTTTTTTTGTGCTCTATTGCAGCTTGGTGTCATAGCACACCAGTGGTCGACACCCTCTCATTGTTGGCCGACACCTCTTCATCTGTGGCCGGCAGTGTGCATCCTTGGTCGGCAGGGGCGTCGGCAACAACCATTCATGGCCGGCTGGCCACTAGTGCACTCCCCAGCACCGTTTTGGTAAGTTTCAATAGCAAGCTCTAGAAGACACCCTGCAAACAGAGCCTCTAGAGAGCAAATCGGAGAGCTTTTTGGGCCAAAAACCGAGCATGCATCATTCATTATTTCGAGGCAGAGTTGTGGCAGCCTAACTTAGATGCTTTTCATACTTAGTTGGTTTTGTAACTTTATTAATTTGATTAATTAGTCAAAGTTTGTAATAATTAATTAGCTTAGCATAGTTAATCAGTTGGTTTGTAATGGTTAGTTTAATTAGCGTAGCTAGTTAGCCAAATTCATTCGGACCGTCCGTCGAGGGGGAAAATTTTGTAATAAGTGTGCGTGTGTGATGCATGTCTTCCAACCCCATTTCTTTCTCCCTTTTATTTACCTGCTTTTGATGGTTAGTTTTAGGGCATGTTTTGATTAGCATCCTTATGCTTGCATGTTTGCATCCATTCATCTGTCTTGCATGCACCGGGCTCGGCGCATCATACAAACTGCATTGTATTTCAATACTAATTTGAATACATGTTATCTAGTTGCATTCACATGACATCTTAGAATAGCCGAGCCTATCGTAGTTGCATTTTGCATGTGTTGCATTAGGCATCCTTGACATAACTAGGGTCATGCATTGATTTCTAACATAGCTTTTGTTTTGGCTCGGAGTACTAGGTAAGTTTTACACTTTAGCATCCTTGCATGCGTGTAAGTGTTGCCATGTTTAGCATGCTTTCCATGCGGCTATGTGCTTAAGTATTTAACTGAATGAAAGCCTATGGATGAAGGCTTCATTGCTTGAATTGGAACAATTCATCAAAATGTGTGTTTTAAGCCCACTCGAGAGTGGCAAGTCATGTTTTAAGCCCACTTAAGGGTGACAAATCCGCGTTTTAGCCTACTTGAGGGTGCAACTTCAAACCATTTTCGAAAAACAAACATGAGATGTTTTGTTCCAAATTGAGTGATTTAGTCTATACTTGTATGCTGTGCGCATCATATAGTAATTCTAGATTAATAACCAGAATAAGAACACATATGTTTTCAAAACAACATATCATGATTAGTAGAGACCGATCCTTTGATTGGGCGAGCAGGGGTGCTCATTTCAGGTACTTCCCCTCTCGTACCCTAGTTCCCGAGCCGAGGCAACTTTGGTGATGACGGACTTGTGGCCTTAGGTACGAGTCAGGGTTTCCTAAATTTCCCAAAACAAAATATTTAGGTGGAGATTCTGAAATCTGGCAAAGCAGTCCATGTTTGGCACTTCTTGATTAAAATTGATTTTCCAAAACGATTTGTCGGATTTGGACTCGTTGGTGATTTATCAGTCTTACATTACACTTTGTGAGATTAGATTTAGAACCATGACAGGAGTCCGGACTGTAGTAGCTAGAACCACAATTCGCGCCCTCTCATGCGGAGTGGAGTTCGGGCGGTCTACAGTTTCTGGCGACTCTACTGGGGATTTAGAGAACTTGACTCGAACTCATGATATGTTGTTTTATCTACACTTATGTGTTTCTTTGCATTGCATTGCATTTGCATTGGTGCGCCTAGGACACCATATTTGCCGTCTGCTATTCCTGAACGGTTTGTCGGAGGCTTGGTTGGAAAAGTGTGGCATAAGGCTGACCGGTTGCAGGCTCTGCCACGATGGGAACACAAACCTCAGTTTTATCGAGGGCCCCTTTTTGACCATTTGACCTAGTTGCATATCAAAAACCATAGTGACCATTCTAAACTAGGACAGGTTGCTTACCCAATTATAGGTTGTTTGAAACCGCTGTGTGCACAGTGAAACCCTAGCTCTTGATGAAAATGGGACAGGGAAACCCTACCTCACCATAGGGGTGTTTTGGCTCTCACTTGCTTGATATGTGCTGTTAGGGTGTGTCCTTATAGGGAATGCATGTATCACTTGCAAGTTTGAGTATAGGCTTGAGGGTATCAATTTACAGGCAGAATTTTGGGCAGAATTTAGTAGAGAGCACAGTCATTCAGCTACGCTCATATCTATTCTAGTGAAATCAGGCTGAGATGCTGTCTATTTTCTCTTTTGTAAGATAGGTCCTGGAACTGTAGCTTCAGAAGGCTCCAATATCCCCCGAGTACACCAGACTTGTGTTGATAAACTTTATCAAGTCAGAGATTCAGTTCAAGGGCAACCAGTGTTTCTTTCGCCGAGGCAAGGCAAAGAAGGGCTAATCAGGGCTCCCCCGTTCAATTGATCCGATAGTCACTAGTTACATCACCTTTGTTCAAACTTAGCAGACCGTGATGGCATAGGGTTTGGAAGAAGTTGTGGCCGTGATAGCAGCATTAAATCAGGGAACTGCCATGCAGGATGAGACCAATACTGAAACGCAACGCCCATCTGGGGCATCTGCCACACATCTGGTCTTGGGACCCCAGCCGAACTTTGACCCACTTCCGCCAGTTGAAGATTGCAGGGTCTAGATCCTCGAGAAGGGTTGGCTCAAGCTCAAGTTTTTAGACTCCTGGTGCAACCTAATGAGAGGCTTTATCCCCTAATGTTAATGAGCTCGACCCAACCTTATTAAAAATTGCTATCCTTGATAAGCAATTCCAAAAGGCACAAGGCCTTAACTCCATTCCCAACATTGAGGATGGGTACCCCGAGGTTGCCATACAGCTCCCAGATATATTCAAAATGCCATGTATTGACCATTTCGACGGGTTTGGAGATCATATGGTACATATCCGACTTTTCTTAGATGTCCTGAAGCCGATGGGTCTGACTAAGCCGCATAAACTTTCTCTGTATGGAAGAACCCTGTCGGGTGTAGCAGTCGCTTGGTATGCCATGTTGGAGAATACAGTGAAGCAGAACTGGGAAGAATTGACTGAGGCCTTCATTGATCAGTATTCTTACAATACCCAAGTTGAAATGACCACCCAAGAGCTTGAAGCAACCCACCAGAATCTTACAGAGCCGTTCGTGGAATTTGTGGTAAGGTGGATAGCAAAGGCAGCACAGCTAACAGATTGCCCTTCTGAGAGGGATCAAGTGTAGATAGTGGTGCGAAACCTCAAGCATGATATGCTGCAAAAGTTGATAGTCGCTCCACTATTCACTTTCAAAAGTTTGCATGAACTGGGGGTTCAGGTCGAGAATGCGTTCAACAGTGGGATCATTTCCAAAACAAGTCAATCGATAAGGAGTGTTTTTGCAAGGAGTACCAATGCTGGTACTAGCACTATTCTCGAACCCACTGAAATTAATATAGTTGCCACAACCGACCCTTTTGCCAATGCCAACCCACAAACAGCCGGCCTGACCCGAGCTCAGGGTAGAATTTTCACTCCCCTCTATATGAGCCTAACTAGCGCACTAAAAGTCCTTATGGAAAGAGGGTATCTCAAACCCCTCGATCCTCAACCTCTGCCTGACCCACTCCCTACCAGACATAACCCCTCCAAATACTGGGTATCATCAACAGCGTAGTCATGGCATTGATCATTGCTACCGCCTTCGTCATGAGGTTCAGAATCTGATCGGCAACCGGACGATAGCTTCATCTCTAGACCCCAATGACCAAACACCTCCTGCCTACCTCAACCTTATCTATATATTGCCATCTGCCTACAACCCGAGCATATACATCACCCTGACCCATTTACCTAAGCCTAAGGTGTTCATTTCATACAACATGGACTTATGTATGATGAATGCACCTGAACCCTAATCATCGCAAAGCCATGAACCCACTACTTCTGAGCCAATGAGAATGATTGAAGATCTTTAGAGAATAGTGGCAGATCTGGCCTTTAGGATATTGGCTCTGTTATCAACCACATCACATGCCAGAAGTTTCACGCCAAATGGTTCCCCAATCTTGGGATGGATTGCATTGGAAGAAGGCCAATCCCTTGGCAAAGTGGAGGCAAGTGGTAAGAACAAGGTAGGGGCAGGCTTTGGTCCCCATGAACAACTTCAGTGGGCTATTGAGGCTTTGAAAGCCGAAGGGCTGAATAAACAGCAAGTGATTGCAGTTGTTGCAAAGGTTGTGGATGGCACTTTTGCCACTCAAAATGAGAGTAGTTTGAATCAAGGGACAAGCCGGGAGATGGGCCGTCATACCAGGAATGTTCCTTTCAGCTCTAATCCTGCACTCGAAAGAGATTAGCAAACCCAGTCAGCGCCTACCAATCCCTTTGTTGGTGCATCCAATAAAACTCCACAAACCTTGAAGTACCCACCCCAAGGCCTGAGGGTCTTCAATCCCCTCTACATGACTTTGTCCAAAGCTTTCCAAACCCTTATAGGACAAGGGCATCTGACGCCTTGGAGCCACGGCCATTATCGAATAAAATTTCTCCTTCCCATAACCCGGCTAAGTACTGTGCCTTTCATCAACAAGCCGGCCATGACACTGACATGTGTTTTCGTCTTCGCCATGAAATACAAGATGTGTTGATAAATAGGTCATCGTCGTGCCAGGTCTTGCAAAGTCTATTGGCACTGGGTCAGTGAACTTGGGGGATAATGTGAACATTTGATCGGGGGATGAACCAGCTGTCGATGGCGCTCATTTTACTCCAGATGTAGGGATGGCACGCACTGTTTTGAGCAATGTGCAAATGTTGTTTACTTTACTTTCTGACTTGGGTATTCGGTCAGTTTTGTTGTGTTGTATTGAGTCATTGTTTTTGTACTAAGTCAGTTGCGTCTGTCTTATTATATCGAGTCAGTCATGTTATGTTAAAGTCGGGTGATTTCGGGGGTGTTACCTCAGATATCACTATCTTGTTTTGTGTTTGTCTTTTGCACTCTTTCTTTCGAGTCTGTTTCTGCCTTCGAGCTAGTTGTGCCAGAAGATCTAAATGAAACAACAATGATTTTCACCCTTTTGTGTCTACTTCTACCTTGGAGCCAGTTGGGCCAAAAGTTCTGAATGCGATGGCAGTATTTGACCAAAATTGTGTCTTTTCTGGGCCTTGAAATCGTTGCATTGACCTAAGTTTTTCAAATTTTTTTGAATACTGTGTTGAAAACAAAGAGGGAGGAATTCCTCGGGATTTGCAAAAATTTGATCAACTGAGGGAAAGAAAAGAGAGGCGTGCTAAGCCCTTAATGAATTAAATCATGTTTGTTAATGTGAGTACTAAGAAGGATCCTGGCTTGATCTAGATTGGTTCTACATTGTCTTTAGCGTGAGCGACTAGTCGCTTTCTTAAAAGATTTCAAAAAATGTTCTGTGTGGTCTCGCAAAAACCTGTGTGAAATTGATTTTGAGATTGTGTAGCTTAGGATCACTCTCAGCCTCAAGACTTAACCCCTTTGCTTTCAAACCTTGAACTTGGATTCAGAATGTTCAATGGTCAACCACAATGTGAGGCTTGCATGGCCAGATTTGAAGCATCCCTCGAACTTGGGGCAAAAATGTCAGATGTGCTCAAAGATTCAAAAGATGGATCATTCTAGAAACCAATGAAGACTAGCGAGAAAGCCAAATTCCAGTAGCTGGAAGAAGAAAGTATTGCTGAAGGACAATCGAGTTCCTATCCACAACACTCGGGGCAATTCAGACCTGGTTGGATGGACTCCTACATCATCAGCGAATGACAGTCATTCTCTTGGATTCAGATGGATTCGACATCCTACAACCATTCAACATGGACCAAGTTACACTTTTACCCTTGAGAGGCTCGTTGGGCCGAAAACCCAGAAGGGCGACCTAGGCAAAAGTTAGAGCAAAGAAAAAGAAAAGAAAAGAAGAAAATGAAAAAATGGAAAAAGAAGAAAAAAAGAAAAGAAAACAAAGAAAGAAAAGAAAAGAAGAAAGAAATGAAAAGAATTGAAAAGAAAAGAACATAGCTTGCAAGGCTGAAAACCCGGAAGGGCGGCCTTCGCAAAAGTTAGAGCGCAAAAGGAGAGGTTAATACCCGAGTGTACCTTAACCTGGAACTACATCAGGCTTGATTCCCCTCTGTGGGATACATAGGCAACTTCATTCTGAAGTCCAGTCGTAAGCACTTCAAATTCAACTGTCCTGTCTATGAGATTGAACGGGTCATCTTTGTTGTTTTTGTATCCAAGAGTTTGGTTGTGATCGTCACTTTGAGACAAGGAGCAACTTTCCGTTGTTGTGTCGTATTATTTAGACAAGGGGCAATTTTCTGTTGTTTTGGATCTGAGGTTGTGCATCTCGAGGTTAAATTCTACGTTGGTCGAGCAATGGCCATTTGCAAAAACAAGTTTTGAGAATTATTAATGAAGTTGACTAATTTTCTCAAAAATTTGTTCTATTTTTTCCAAAAATTGGACCATATCTTGGACCCAAAAAGGAAAATTTTCAGTGCTCATAACCTAACTTGCATGATATTAAATCAGAAAATCGAACAAGCATGTTAATCTAACTCTCATGTTGGTCAAAATTGTTTTAGTAGAAAACCAAAACAAAAAAAAAATGGTCAAAATGATGAACTAGGGGCACAGTTGAGTCAGGCTTCCTGTCTTTTCCCCATTGTCAACATACTTGCCAGAAAGGGCACTCTACTTGCCAGAAAGGGCACTCTACCTGCCAGAAAAGGGCACAACTGAAGCTAACAGCAAAGGGCTGAAAGCTCTCTCATCCTCCAAGCAGCGAGGTATCAAGCTAAGTACGACGCACGAACTGAAATGGATCAAGAGATTCCACTCCCTCATCTGGATAAGTCTGATCCCATCTGAGTTGGCCAAGCGCATCGTCAACCGATGTCAGTTGTTGATCTGCTGCACATCTAGTCGCACAACAACCCCTCTGTGGGAAAGCACACTATTATGAGAATCTAGTAGAATACTTGGGGTAAGAGCCCACAACTTCCTGTTTATCTGTCAACCACCCAGGGGAGGGATAAAAAAAGAAGAGAGATTGAAGAATAGAGAGATGTGCACTGAGAGAAAAAGTGAGAAAAGGGCTTTTCAGAGAAAAAAAGATTGAGTGCCAGAGTGATGTGAGAATCACAGATGAGAAAGGGTGGGAATCACTACCCGAAGAAACAAGCTCCTCGTGAACTCAAAAGTCTCCCACTGGTGGTATACATCCAAGTGTTGTGTTTGTTGTTTTTATTTGTTTCAATTCTTGTTTTGAGTCGTTTTGAGTGTCAATAGATGTGTTTAGGTTGTTTACCTTGTCGTTCCCTTTGTTGAGTCATGGTGCGCTGTGTTCAGTCGTAGGCTCAATACCCGGTTAAGAACTCATTTCTCGATTTCAAAAAATAAATCGTTTTGTGCTCAGAGTACTGTGCCATTCTGCACATATGTGCAAACAAGATTCTTTCTTTCATGAACTGCAGGGTTCAACACAGGGCATATGAGAACAGCAGAACAAGGACCTATCTGAAGCTATTTAGGTTCTGGACAGCAAAGCAAAAGAAAAGATGGAAAATGTGGAGCATCTTAGCATGTTTCAACTTCAGCAAATTCTGAGACTGCATTCCAGGTGCACCTTCTCAGGCCTCGTCATTTCTCTGGAGTATGAGTGTATCTCGACCCCAAGTGTAAGCTTGCTTCAAGTCAGAATGGCAGTCTAAGCAGCACCTGTGGTTTTCACATGCAGATGTTTTCTCTTGCAAATATAAACAACGTATACCCTTTTCGAGCTGAGTGTGTTGCAAAGCCCTCCGAGAGATAAATCGAAGGCACCAGAGTACAAGTTTGGTGCCCCTCTATTGCATAGAATGTGCACTTTCATATACACTTCTGTTGTATGTGTGCCGCGCATCGTTATGATTCATGCATAGAATATGCTTGCTTTTGATTCCGCATAGAATTTTCTTTGCTTTCAATCATGCATAGAATATGCTTTCAATATTGCATAGAATATGCTTTCCATGTTGCATAGAAAATGCACTCTTCCATACTTGCATAGAAAATGCACTCTCCCATTCTTGCATAGAAAATGCTCGAATCCTTTGCATGGAAAATGCACCCATCCCTGCATAGAATATGCTTTCCATGTTGTATAGAAAATGCCCCCAGATGCATTTTATCGCACTTTTTTGTGCACCTTACTTGCATAGAAAATGCATTTCAGTGCACTTTTTTTGTGCACCATACTTGCATAAAAAATGAATTTCATCACACTTTTTTGTGCACCTTACTTGCATAGAACATGCATTTTATCACACTTTTTTGTGCACCTTACTTGCATAGAAGATGCATTTTATCGCACTGTTTTGTGCACTTTCACTTTGTATCTCACTCGCACTGTCTTGTGCGCTTACACTTTCTATCTCACTCGCACTCTCTTGTGCACTTACACTTTGTGTCTCACTGTAGACGCGCCCCAGGAATTCCGCTGAGCCGGTGAGCCTTAACTGCCCTTTCTCTGCCTTGCCTCAGTAAGGAAAACACTGGTTGCTCTGAACTGAATCTCTGACCTGACAAAGTCTATCAATAAAAGTCCAGTGTACTCGGGGGATATTGGAGCCTTCTGAAGCTATAATTCCACAACTACCTTGCAAAAGAGAAAACAGACAGCATCTCAGCCTGATTTCACCAAAACAGATATAAGCAGAGCTGAATGACTGTGCTCTCTACTGAATTCTGCCCCAAAATTCTGCCTTCAAACTGATACCCTCAGGTAAAACTGATTATGCAAATACTGATGCCCTCAGGCCTGATACCCAGACTTGCAAATCGATACATGCATTCCTGTAGAGGCACACTCTAAAAGCACATAGCAAGCAAATGAGAGCCAAAACACCCCTATGGAGGGGTAGGGTTTCCCTGTCCTATTTTGTCAGGAGGTAGGGTTTCACTACGCACGCAACGGTTTCAAACAACCTACAACCGGGTAAGCAACCTGTCCTAGTTTGGAATAGTCACTATAGATTCTGATGTGCACTAGGTTGAATGGTCAAAATGGGTGCCCCAGTAAAAACCGGAGTTTGTGTTCCCGTCGTGGCAGAGCCCGCAACCGGTCGGCCTTATGGCACGCTTCTCAAAGCATGCCTCCGGCAAACCGTTCAGGAATAGCATACGAAAAACACGAATGCAAATACAATGCAGAGAAACACATAAGTGTAGTCAAAACAATATATCATGAGTTCGAGTCAAGTTCTCTAAATCCCCAGCGGAGTCACCAGAAACTGTAGACGCGCCCCGGGAACTCTGTTCCGCGCGCGAAGGCGCGAATTGTAGTTCTCTAGGCTACTACAAGTTCGGACTCAATGTCACGGTTCTGAATCTAATCTCACAAAGTGCAATGCAAGATTGATAAATCACCAAAGAGTCCAAATCCGGCAAACCGTTTTGGAAAATTGATTTTATAAAGAAGTGCCAAACATGGACTGCTTTGCCAGATACAGAGTCGCCACCTAAATATTTTATTTTGAGGGAATTTAGGAAACCCTGACTCGTGCCTAAGGCCAGGTGTCTGTCATCACCAAAGTTGCCTCGGCTCAAGAACTTGGGTATGAGAGGGAAGGTCATGCAATGAGTACCCCCGCTCGCTCGATCAAAGATCGGCCTTTACTAACATGATATTTTGTTTTTGAAAACACATGTGTTCTTATTCTAGTTATTAACCTAGAATTACTATGCGATGCGCATAGCATACAAGTATAGACTAGATCGCCTAAGTTGCAACAAAACATTGCATATTCATTTGTTTGAAAATGATTTGAAGTTTGCTACTCGCAAGTATGCTAAATCGGGGATTTTAATGAATTGTTCCAATTCAAGTAATCCAACCTTCACCCCCAGGCATTCAGGCAGTTATATCAAGTAAGCAGTTAGCCTCATGGCAAGCATGCTTTCATGGAAACATTAACACACATGCAGTATGCTAAAGCGTAAACACTCACAGTGTACTCCAAGCCAAAACAAAGAACTAGTTAGAAATCATGCATGATCCTAGTTCATGTTAAGATGGCTAATGCAATACATGTAAAAATGCAACTAAAATAGGCTCGGCTATTCTAGAATGTCATGTGAAATACAACATGGTACATGTATTTAACTTGGAATTGAAACACAATGCAGTTAGTATGATGCGCTGAGCCCGGTGCATGCAAGACAGATAAATGGATGCACACATGCGAGCATAAGGTATGCTAATCGAAATATGCCCTAAAACTAACCATCATAAGCGGTTAAGTAAAAGTGAGAAAGAAATGGGGGTTGGAAGACATGCATCACACACGCACGCTTATTAAAACAGTTGGCCCTCTCGACGGAGGGTCCGAATAAGAAGCTAACTAGCTAATCTAAGCTAATTAAACTAATTATTATAGAACGAAGCTAATTAACTAGTCTTAGTTAACTAATTATTACAAAACAATTAAGCAGCTAAACGCATTAACTACTTAAGGTACACAACCCAAAGCATGAACTAGCTAAGCAAATTAGCTAAGTAAACAGTAAAAAAGGGTCCTCAGAGGGAGAAGAGTGAATGCATGCTCGGTCGCCTCATTCGGAAATCCAATGCGATGCCCCAACTTGTCACTGTCCTCATTTGTTTTCAGAAACTTGCACCAAGCTCCAGATAGCTTCTAACTCATCTTGGGGACTTGTAGGAGGACCACCTGCCGACCACTTTTCTTTGCTGCAAACCAGAAAAAAGTGGTCGGCCAGCTAGTTTTTCTGGCTGGCTGACTAGTTGTTACTACATTTCTCCAGTTGCTTCAACAGAGAGCAAGAAAGGGCATAGCAATGTATTTGCAAGATATGTGTGCACAACCACCCTCCCTATCATTTCATGAGCTTAAGGGAGTGCGGTTCTCGACCCTTGGGCCACCAATAACGCATCTCAATGCATGATGGCTGAGAGGCGAAGTTGCACAATTCAATATAAAATGAATGCACACATAAACACATAAGGCCTAGAACTCTATCATGTATGATCAAGAGCAGCGTCGGCGACCGAGAATTGAGCCACGTTTCATCACTTCAAGTATGAAACGCCCCTCGTTTCTCGTGTTTGGACTAACACCTATTCCAAACAAAATGCAACAACAAGCATGCAAACATGCAATGCAACATGGCATACACAATGCAATGTAAGATGAACAACCTAACAAGGCTAATGGCATGCACAATGAGATGTAACATAAGCATGCACAATGCAATGTAACTACCTAGCATACGCAATGCAAAGAACATAAGCATGCACAATGCAAATAAGGTGCTCAATAGACCTAAACCAAAAATGGACAGACCTCAGTCATGCCCAAATCAGTGGCCATATGCTAAGAAATGAAGGCACAAAAGCATATACAAGCATGCACATGCATTGACCCATCAACTAGGATTTGGGCAAAACCTCAGGATTTCTTCTCTGGATACTGGGGAATGCCATCGGCTGGGTAGAATAACCACCGGCAGTGGCATGTGATCACCGGCCGTTGGTGAAGCTATCGGCCTAGGAAGGATTGCCGGTCGGCACTGGACACTGCCGGTCGGCAGAAAGCTCCTGCAGAATCTGCAATTGACAGCAACAGAGGG
Source organism: Camellia sinensis (assembly GCF_004153795.1). Lineage (NCBI taxonomy): Eukaryota > Viridiplantae > Streptophyta > Magnoliopsida > Ericales > Theaceae > Camellia > Camellia sinensis. The sequence goes on along the minus strand of NW_021025991.1, from coordinate 1,000,150 downwards.
CAAGGCAGAGCATGGCAATGCAATTCAAGGCATATATGCACCAATCATGTCCCTTATCATGTTAGTGACTCAAAGGGTCATGCTCCTTGGTTCTCGGACCATCAATCGCGCATTCCCATGCGTGATGGCCCAAGGGACCAAGTGTGCACATTTTGATGTCAAATGCAATGCAAACCAACAAACCAAAGCCTAATCCCTATCACTAGATCAAGGAACAAGACATGCATCCCAGATGCAATGTAACCTAGGCATGCGAGCTAAGGATGCAACATGGTAATGCAAACAAGCAAGCAATGAACAAGCATGCAAGCTAGTGGACATGCAAGACATGATGCAATCAAAGCATGCAAAGTGTAAGACATGTAACAACATGCAAAGAGTGGACTTAAACTAATTTGGGCAGCTCTAAATAGGCCCAAAACAGTGGCCAAAGCTTAAGGAGATGGGACCAAACACACATACACACATGCACATGTTAAGGCTTAAGCACTTAAGCATCAAAGGGCATCTTTTAAGCACACTTAAAAGGGAATAATCATGGACATGTGGGATGCATTAAACTCTGAAAATCATGCAAGGATATGGTGCCAAACCAAGCAAGCAAGATAGGCCAAACATGCAACAAATGGCCCAAGCATTCAAGGCAAGCTAATGAAGTATTGAACTACACTTAGCAAGACCAAACATGGCATGAATTAAATGACTAAAAACAGAATTTTAGCATATTAAGACAAGGCCTAAAGACCACTTAGATGGCATCCAAATGACCTAAATTCAAAGGCATGCACAAGTACCAAAACATGAAGCATGCTACACAAGCTTTCAAAGCATTAAAGAGGTGTCCAAGGCAAGCATACAAGCATGTCAAAGGGACTGAAATTATGCTATAAATGATGCCAAATCATTAGAATAAAGCAAGGATGCATGCTACACATTCACACACTTAAGGCCAACAATCCAAAAATGCAAAGGGGCTATACAATGCATGCCTTTGCCGACCCAAACAACTATGGATAGACCTCTAGCATGGCAAAATAAGCATAGAAGCTTCACAAAATTAGACCTAAAACAAGCTTGAACAAAGGTTTACAACCTAAGGCATGTTAAGGCCTAAACATGGCATTACAAGGTAGGTATGCTAAGCATGCATGGTGTACCAAAACCAACTAAAAACAGAGGCATATTATGACATAATAAGCACCAAAAATAGCCAAGGCATGGTCAACATGAAGCTTAGCTAGATGCTCCCTCAAGAGGCCAAAAATAGTCTTTTTCAAGGACAACAAGGAGAGGGGGTGACCCTCTCCATCTTGGGACTTCAAGGCACCATCCTCACCTCTGAAATCCCTCAAGATTTCAGTGGTGAGGAGACCCAAACACCAAGGTCCCGGAGCTCACTCAAAATAGCACAAAATGGGGCCTTTCAAGGCCTAAGAGGGGTCAAACACCTCCAAACCACAAAACACTCTAAACAAACTATTTAGAGGGCCTAAAAAAAGAACTTTTTGTATTATACACTAAGCACAAAAACAGTTCTAAGATAGTTAAAAAAATAATGCAAAAATGGGGAATATAAAGGCAAGTTTCTTACCCTTGAAGACTTTCTTCAAAAATGGTGGACCAGCTGGTTCTTCAAAGCTCAAAACCACCCAAGAACTTCAAGAACAACCTCTTGGAACCTCAGTAGCCAAGGGAAGGTGTAATACTATGTGCTTGTGTGCAATAGTAAGACACAAATGCACCTAGACACACACAAGAGAGAAAAAGAGAGAGAGAATGTGTATCAAACCCTAACCCTAAAACCAGAGCTCTTCTCTGTATTTTTTATCTCTAAAATGTCTAACCTAGAACAAGGAGGAGAGCCCTCCTCTTATAGAAGTCCCTCTTGCAAAGCTTACACAACAAGCTTGCTTAGAGGGAAATCCCTCCATAAACAGAGTTGGTGCCAGCTATCACAGCTGGCACAAAATATCTACATAAAGTAGATGAACAGTAGTTGGCTGCTCAAAATTGCCATTTTGACAAAAATAAGTGCCGACCGGCAACAAATAATGCCGACCGGCAATATACATTGCCGATGGCAACTAAACACCAGTCGGTGGCCTCTATCCATGGCCGATGGTGTGTGGGGATGCCTTACAAGGCATTCCCTGCCCCTCCAAGGCAAAACACAAGTATTTGGTGCAAAACCAGACACTAAACAATCGAGTTCAGAGATCCTGAGGCAAGGCGCGTAGCCAAGACCTCCGGGAACTCCAAACGAACACAAACATGGATGATCACCGGGTGTTCAAACGGTGACGTCCAAGTCTTGAGGACAGTCAAAAATGGGGTGTCTATAGATGCCCCTCTTTGACAGAACTCGAAAGTCATAACAATGACGGGAGTGAATGTCAAAGCCCAGAGACGACACATTTTTGACAAGGCCGAAGACTGAGACAAACATGCAAGACAGACAAGATATGCGCCCGAAGGCGGGGGCAAGATGCAAGACAATGCACAGAGCCAGACATAACTTATGATCATGCAAAGAAACATAGGGACATATCCCGGTGTTTCGAAACGAAAGAGAAACATAGGGACGTATCCCGGTGTTTCGGAAAGGTATAGAAACGTAGGGACATATCCCGGTGTTTCGAAAAGAAAAGAGAAACATAGGGACATATCCCGGTGTTTCGCAAGGAATGAGAAACATGGGGACATATCCCGGTGTTTCCGAAGGAGAGAGAAACATAGGAACGTATCCCGGAGTTTCAGAAAGGAGAAAGAAACATAGGGACGTATCCCAGAGTTTCGAAAGGAGAGAAAGAAACATAGGGATGTATCCCGGAGTTTCGGAAGGAGAAAGAAACATAGGGACGTATCCCGGTGTTTCGGAAAGGAGTGAGAAACATAAGGACGTATCCCGGTGTTTCAGAAAGAAGGAGAAACATAGGGACGCATCCCGGTGTTTCGAAGAGAGAGAAACGTAGGGACGTATCCCGGTGTTCCGCAAGCAATGAGAAACATAGGGACGTATCCTGGTGTTTTGGAGAGGATGAGAAACATAGGGACGTATCCCGGTGTTTCGGCGAGAAAGAGAAACATAGGGACGTATCCCGTTGCTTCGGAATGGAAAGAGAAACATAGGGACATATCCCGGAGTTTCGGAAGGAATGAGAAAAACGTAGGGACGTATCCCGGAGTTTCGGAAAGAAAGAAAAGCATAGGGATGTATCCCAGTGTTCCAGAGTGGTTCGAGCACCAGAACGTATTCCAAATGCTCTTAACCAAAGAGGGAGAAACATAGGGACATATCCCGGTGTTCCGCAAGGAATGAGAAACGTAAGGACGTATCCCGGTGTTTCGGAAAAAGAGAGAAACATAGGGACGTATCCCGGTGTTTCAAAAAGAGAGAGAAACATAGGGACATATCCCGGTGTTTCAGAAAGAGAGAGAAATGTAGGGACGTATCCCGGTGTTTCAGAAAGAGAGAGAAGCGTAGGGACGTATCCCGGTGTTTCAGAAAGAAATAAGAAACATAGGGACGTATCCCAGTGTTTCGAAAAGAGAGAGAAACATAGGGACGTATCTCGGTGTTTCGGAAAAAGAAGGAGAAACATAGGGATGTATCCCGGTGTTTCAGAAAGAAGAGAGAAACATAGGGACGTATCCCGGTGTCTCGGAAAGAAGAGAGAAACATAGGGACGTATCCCGGAGTTTCGGAAGGAATGAGAAACATGGGGACGTATCCCGAAGTTTCGGAAGGAACGAGAAACATAGGGACATATCCCGGAGTTTCGGAAAGAGAGAAACGTATGGACGTATCACGGTGTTTCGAAAAGAGAGAGAAACATAGGGACGTATCCTGGTGTTTCGAAAAGAGAGAGAAACATAGGGACGTATCCCGATGTTTCGGAAAGAGAGAGAAACATAGGGACGTATCCCGGTGTTTCGGAAAGAGAGAGAAACGTAGGGACGTATCCCGTTGTTTTGGAAAGAGAGAGAAACGGAAACGTAGGGACATATACCGGTGTTTCAGAAAGGTATAAGAAACAAAAGGACGTATCCTAGTGTTTCCAAATAAAGGAGCGCACAAAACAATGCAATGCATGTGCACAAGACAGTGCGATAAAATGCACTTTCTATGCAAGTATGGGGGCATTTTCTATGCAACATTGAAAGCATATTCTGTGCAGAAACATAACGATGCGCGGCACGCATGCAACCGAAGTGTATATGAAAGTTCACATTCTATGCAATGGAAGGGCATCAAACACGTACTCTGGTGCCTCCGATTTACCTTTCGGAGGACTTGGCAACACAACTCTGCTCAAAAAAGGGACCCTGTTTATATTGGCGAGAGATAACATCTGCTGCTGCTTTAATTACCATTCTGACTTGAAGCAGGCTTAAGCTTGGAGTAGAGGCACACTCATTCTTCGAAGCACTGACAAGGCCTGAAAAGGTACATCCGGAGCACAATCACGGAGTTTTTCGAAGTTGAAGCACACTCAGATACCTGATATTTTCCTCTTTTACTTTTGTTTTGTAGTCTGGAACCCATATAGCTTCAAATAGGTCCTGGTTTTACTATTCTGACATGACTTGGGTTGAACCCTGCAGTTTTCGAAAGAACAAATTCTTGTTTTGCACAAATGTGAAGAATGGCACAGCACTCTGAGCATAAAATGATTCATTTTTGAAATTGGGAATGAGTTCTCGACCGGGTATTGAGCCTACGACTGAACACAGTGCACTACGACTCAACAACGAAAAACAAAAGGTAAACAACCTAAACACATCGAGACACGCTCGGAACGACTCAAATCAAGAATCGAGACAAAGAAAACAAAAGACACGACACACAGACGTGCACAGGGAGCCTATTTCACCGGGTATTGTTTCCCACCCTTTCTTATTTGTGATCCTCACATCACTCGGCCCTCAAGCTCTATTTTTCTAAAAAAGCCCTCATTTGACTTTTTCTCTCATCGTACATCTCTCTATTCTTCAATCTCTCGTTTTTTTTTTCTCAATCCCTCTCCTAGGTGGTTGGTAGATAAACAAGGAGTTACGGGCTCTTGCCCCTAGCATTCTACTAGATTCTTCTTCTTGTTCACAACTGTGAGTTTCTTCCACAGAGGGGTTGTGCTACAATTGGGTGTGTTGCAAATCTGCAGTTGACATCGGTTGACGATGCTCTGCTGGGGAGTTTGGACGTGATCAGATCTGCCCAAATGAGGGAATGGGATATCTTGTCCCATTCCGGTTCGTGCTTCGCACTTGACTTGATACCTCGTTGCTTGGAGGGTGAGACAGCTTTCAACCCTTTGTTGTTGACTTCAGTTGTGCCCTCTCTGGCGGGTAGAGTGCCCTTCTTGGCAAGTATGTTGACAATGGGAAAGACAGGAAGCCTGACTCAGCTGTGCCCCTATTTCATTATTTTGACCATTTTTTGTTTTTGCTTTCTACTAAAACAATCTTGACCAATATGAGAGTTAGATTAACATACTTGTTCACTTTTTGATTTGAAAATCATGCAAGTTAGGTTATGAGCACTGAAAATTTTCCCTTTTTGGGTCCAAGAAATGGTCTAGTTTTGGAAAAGATGGAATAATTTTCGAGAGATCAGTCAACCTCAGTAAAAAAAAAATTCTCGAAAACTATTTTCGCAAACGACCACTGCTTAACGAGCATGAAACCTACTTTTGAGGTGCGCAACCTCAGATCTATAACAATGGAAAATTGCCCCTTGCTCGAAAGAGAGCTGCATGGCAACGGAAAGTTGCCCCTTGTTTGAATGGCACCGCAGCGCATTGTAGTCAGTCTTCAAAGTGACGAACACAATCAAATTCTCGGATACAGAGAAGGCAAAGATGATCAAAACCATTACATGGACACAATTGATTTGGAAGTGTTTGTGGCTGGACTTCATAATGAAGTTGCCTACGTATCCCAAACATGGGAATCAAGCCTTACGTAGTTCGGGTTAAGGTACGCTCGGGTATTTTGACCTTCACTTTTTAGGCTCTAATTTTTGCCAAGGCGCCCGATGCGGGTTTTCGACCTTGCGAGCTTTGTTCTTCTTTTCTTTTTAATTTTTTTCATTTCTTTTTTTTCTTCTTTTTTTTTTTGCATTTTTTTTTCTTTTTTTTTTCTTTCTTTTTTTTCTTTTCTTTTGCATTTTTTTGTATTTTTTTGTATTTTTCTCTTGCTCTAACTTTTGCCTGGGTCGCCCTTCCGGGTTTTCGGCCGAGCGAGCCTCTCAAAGGGTAAAAGTGTAACAAGTCCATACCAAATGGTTTTAGGGTTTTGAAGCCATCCGTATCCAGGAGAGTGGCTGTTGTATTGATTTACTGAAGGATCCATCTTCGGCTCTTCGAGCATATCTGACATTTTTGCCCCTAGTTTGAGGGGGGGCTTCTGATCTAGCTTTACAAGCTTCCTTTGATTTGATCTTCTTAATCTGACTTTGGTGCCTCTTGTTCGAGGGTTGCTTCAAAATGGCCACACAGGCCTCACGTTGTGGTTGACCGTTGAACGTTCTGAACTCAGGTTCAAGGTTTGAAAGTGAGGGGTCGAATCTCGAGGCTGAGAGCGATCCTAAGCTGCACAATCTCAAGAGCGATCCCACACAAGTCTTCGCAGAACCGCGCAAAACATTTGTTTTTGAAAGTTTTTAAGAAAGCGACAAATCGCTCGCGCCAAAGATAGTGTGGAACCAATTTAGATCAAGCCAGGGTCCTTCTCAGTACTCACGCTAACAAGCATGATCTTAATCATTAAGGGCTTAGCATGCCTCTCTTTCTCTCAATTGATCAAGTTTTGCAAAACCTGAGGAATTCCTTCCTCTTCGTTTTTATCACAATGTTTCGAAAAAGTTTTGAAAAACTTAGGTCATTACAATGACTTCAAAGGCACAGAAAAGGCAGGCGAAGAGCATTGTCATTTCATTCAAACTTCTGGCACACGGCAAAAGCAAACACAAGAGTGTGAAAATCACTACTTTTCTATTAAAATCTGTTGGCATAACTGGCTCCAAGGCAGAAACAGACTCAAAAGAAAGCAAAAAGTCAAACACAAAACAAGATAGTGATGTTCGAGGTAACACCCCCGGAATCACCCGACTTTAACAAAACAGGACTGACTCGATACAACAAGACAGACCTGACTGACTCAGTATAACGAGACAGACTCAACAGGACTGACTCGATATGAAAAGACTGACTCAAAACAAAGAGACAGACTCAAAACAACAGAACTGACTCAATACCCAAGCCAGAACGTACAAAACCCAGCATTCACGAATGCTCAAAACAGTGCGTGTCATACGCCACATCCGGAGTAAACTGAGCGCCGCCCGCAGGTAGTTCATCCCTCGATCACATCACATTATCCCCCACAAGTTCACTGATCAAGTGCCAATAGACTTTGCAGGACCTGGTGCGGGGATGACCCCGTTGTCAAACAGATCC
>NW_021025991.1:949161-987230 GCF_004153795.1 Camellia sinensis | reverse complement strand
GTAAGGAGAGGGGGTGGCCCTCTCCTTCTTGGGACCTCAAGGCACCATCCTCACCTCTGAAATCCCTCAAGATTTCAGTGGTGAGGAGGCCCAAACACCAAGGTCCCGGAGCTCACTCAAAATAGCACAAAATGAGGCCTTTCAAGGCCTAAGAGGGGTCAAACACCTCCAAACCACAAAACACTCTAAACAAACTATTTAGAGGGCCTAAAAAAAGAACTTTTTGTATTATACACTAAGCACAAAAACAGTTCTAAGATAGTTAAAAAAATAATGCAAAAATGGGGAATATAAAGGCAAGTTTCTTACCCTTGAAGACTTTCTTCAAAAATGGTGGACCAGCTGGTTCTTCAAAGCTCAAAACCACCCAAGAACTTCAAGAACAACCTCTTGGAACCTCAGTAGCCAAGGGAAGGTGTAATACTATGTGCTTGTGTGCAATAGTAAGACACAAATGCACCTAGACACACACAAGAGAGAAAAAGAGAGAGAGAATGTGTATCAAACCCTAACCCTAAAACCAGAGCTCTTCTCTGTATTTTTTATCTCTAAAATGTCTAACCTAGAACAAGGAGGAGAGCCCTCCTCTTATAGAAGTCCCTCTTGCAAAGCTTACACAACAAGCTTGCTTAGAGGGAAATCCCTCCATACACGTATATAGAGGGAAACAGAGTTGGTGCCAGCTATCACAGCTGGCACAAAAAATCTACATAAAGTAGATGAACAGTAGTCGGCTGCTCAAAATTGCCATTTTGACAAAAATGAGTGCCGATCGGCAACAAATAATGCCGACCGGCAATATACATTGCCGATGGCAACTAAACACCAGCCGGTGGCCTCTAGCCATGGCCGGTGGTGTGTGGGGATGCCTCACAAGGCATTCCCTGCCCCTCCAAGGAAAAACACAAGTATTTGGTGCAAAACCAAACACTAAACAGTCGAGTTTGGAGATCCTGAGGCAAGGCGCGTAGCCGAGACCTCCGGGAACTCCAAACAAACACAAACATTGATGATCACCGGGTGTTCAAACGGTGACGTCCAAGTCTTGAGGACGGTCAAAAATGGGGTGTCTACAACAACACAAGTAAAGCATGCTAGAGTCCTTAAGGCATAAGGCTAGCAAAGAGCAACACATAGGAGGCATGCAAAACATGGCACAAATGCATGAACCAACCATGGACAGAGCTCAAATAGGTCTAAACAAGGACCAAAACATGCTGAGATGGGGGCTCAAAGGTCTAGGCAAGATGGCATACACATTGGTCTATAAGCTAGGCAACAAATGCACAACACTCAAAGGCACTTAAAGAGTGAGTGAAGTGGGAACATGGCAATGCTACATGCTCTGAAATAACATGAGAAATGATGCCAAACCATACAAATAGCTCAAAGATAGCATGCATGAGGCATCAAAACACAAGGCTAGTAAGGCCAATTGCACTATAGCTATGCAAATCATGAAACATATGGAAAATACAACCCAAAACAGTCCTAGAGCATGCCAAAATGATGCTAAAACATGTATGGAAGGAAGCCAAAATAAGCTAACATGAAGGACCAAAACATGGATCATGCAAGGGTAATATGGGAGGATTACATTACACCTACCAAGACCAAGCATGGGATGGCTTCGCCAACAAAAATAAGAGTTATATCATGGAAAAATAACCCCAAAAACAGATTGAAATGATAGCTCGCAGGCCTAGGCATGAAGGCATACGCAATGACTCATGTTTAAGGCATAAAGGGCAAACCCTCCAACGCATTGAATAACTGAAAGATGCAAGTGTGTAGCCATATTACATGGAATGAAATAACATTTCAAATGATGCCAAATCATTCAAATAGTCCAAGCAATGCATACTAGTTGACTTGATACACAAAGCTAACAAGCTAGAATGCACTATAGCTATACAAAGCATGGCATGCATGACCAAAACAACACAAATCAGAGCATAAGCATGCTAAAACATGGACAAAAGCTTCTTAGAGTTAAGCCAAAAGCATGCTAGAATGACATAGTAAAGCATGGCACACATTAGGCTACTTCATGGAATTACACTACAAGTGCATGAAGCATGCAAGGGGCCATCAAACCCACCCAAGACAAAGTCATGGCATGCTAAAACAACACCAAAAACCTACTGAAATGGAGTCAACATAAGCTAGAAAGACATGCTACTTCATGATGCATACAAGACGAGCTTATGAAATTTACACTACAAGTGTATTAAGCATGCATGAGGTGATCAAGGCAACCAAAAACAGTGGCATGCCATCCCAAAATAACCCCAAATATATGCTAAGATATGGCCAACATAAGCTTAACAAACATGCTCAAACATGAGGTACATGAAGCAAGTATTCAAGACACAAGGAGAGGGGATGACCCTCTCCTATTTAGGACCCCAAAACCACATTTCCACCACTAAAAATCCTCAGGATTTCAGTGGTAGAAAGGTCATGCAAAGGCTAGAACAAGAGCCAAAAGGGATGGCTCAAAACAAGGCCTAACGAGGCCCAAGAGGGGGTGGACCACCCCCAACAAAAAAGTGACCTTAAACAAACATTTTAAGGACTAAAAAACAGAACTTTTTGCAGTAGGAAGTTAAGTCCAAAACACCACGCAAATAGGGCTAAAAGCTTAAGCAAAACAAAGGGTAAAAGGGCTAGTTGACTCACCCTTGTAGAACCTCTTCAAGACTGCAACTCTAGCACACTTTTTGAATCAAAACCAGCCTAAAACTCCAAAACAAACCTCAAGGGACCTTAGCTCCAAGAGTAAGGCGTTTGAGTGTGTGTTTGTGTGTTAAAGTGTGGTAAAACTACACTTTTAGGCACAAAACAAGAGCAAACAAGAAAGAATAGATACAAGTGTGTATCTATAGCTCCAGCACAATTTTTCTGAACCTAGAGGAGGGAGGAGGAGGTTCTTTCTTATAGAGAACCAATTCCCTAGCTTGTTGGACAAGCTTAGGGTTCAAGGCCATCCCTCCATACACGTGTATGGAGGATTGTTTTGGTACCTTCCAGCTGGCACAGCTAGACAGAAAATATCTCCAAAAAGGTGACAAAAAGCAGCCGACCACTTGAAGTGGTCGACCGACCACCACGCGTGGTCTCCCAAGACAAAAATTAGTCGGCCATGGTGGGAGAGAGTCTAAAGCATGAAAACAATGCAGTGGTGTGGTGGCCAACCAGAAAAGATGGCCCAAAGACCAAGGAGACTAGTTGGCAGACCAGTTGGCAGACCAGAAAACTGGCTGGCGGGAAGAAAAGTGGTCTCCAAGGGGAAGAACTGGTCTCCCACCCTTGTACCACCTTCAAAACAAGGAAAACAAGAGTTGTACCAAAAACAAACCAAAAAGGATGCAGGACGAAAGTTCGGAAGGCAAAGCGCGCAGCCGAAAGCCTCGAAAACTACTCTACCAGCATCAAAAGTGGTCTACGACCACAAAAGTGGTCTCCCGGACCACAATGTCCCTCTAGACAGAGGCAACAAGGAGTGGTTCAAAAACCACGCTAAACAGAGAACATTAAGCGGTCCCGAGACAAGGCGTGCGGCCGAAGGCTCCAAAAATCGGAAACTAGTCTCTAAGCGAGAAAAGTGGTCTATGACCACGGAAAGTGGTCTACAACCACAAAGAGGTGGCCTACATGACCTCTCCCTCCCTCTAGGGAAGAGAAACAAGGCTTGGTCCGCAAACCGAGCCAAAGCACAAAGAGTTCAGAGGCCCGGAGGCAAGGCTCTCAACCAAAACTCCGGAAACTCGAAATAAGCACAACATGCACTATCACCGAGCGCTTAATCGATGACGTCTGAGTCTTAAGGCCGGTCAAAAATGGGGTGTCTACACTCACTCACGCTTTCTTGCTCATCGCACTGTCATGTGCATTCTTTGGTCTGGGAGACCTTAAAATCCTGTATTTACATTCGCGCTTTCTTGCACATCACACTGTTTTGTGCAGTTTACACTCGTGCTTTCTTGCGCATCGCACTGTTTTGTGCAGTTTACACTCGCGCTTTCTTGCGCATCGCATTGTCATGTGTATTCTTTGGTCTAGGATACCTTAAAATCCTGCGTTTACACTCGCACTATCTTGTGCATTTCATTACATGCTCTCATCTTGCATAGAAAATGCTTGTAGCACTTGTTAGTGCGCTGCATTGCGCTATCTTGCGCACCTTACTTGCACTTGTTAGTGCATTGCTCGTGCTATTTGGCGCACCTTTCTTGCACCTGTTAGTCATTGCTCACGCTGTTTCACGCACCTTTCCTGCACCTGTTAGTGCATTGCACTTGCGCTGTTTTGCGCGCTTTACCATTGCATCACGCTGTTTTTCGCACTTTACCTGCACTTGTTAGTGCATTGCATTGCATTGTCTTGTGCACACCCCTGCATAGCACTGTCTTGTGCACTTATTGAGCACTGTCTTGTGCATTTCAACCTGCATCGCACTGACTTGTGCCCCTGTATTGCACTGTTTTGTGCATCTTGTTAGCACTGTTTTGTGCATTCACCCCTGTATCGCACTGTCTTGTGCACCTATTTAGCGCTGCCATGTGCATTCACTCTACCTCGCACTGTCTTGTGCACTCCCTGGTCTAGGAGACCTTAAATCCTCTGAAAGCGCAATTCCTTTGGTGTTTGTCATGCCCGAACGACTTCCAGTGGTCTGGTATAGCCACCTGCCTATGTTTGCGGTGAGTTCCTAAGAGATCAACTGAGACGGTGGAAACTAGAGTTTGAATGGCCAATGCCTAGAACGCAAAGTTTGGGATTTCTGAGACTAAAGTTTGGTTTAAATACCCAGGGGTGTATCCCCGGCTTGAAATCAGTATGGAAGCCCCATAAGTTGAGGCAGCGTGTACGCGCCTCAATTCTAGATACTGAACCAACCTAGTCTGTCACCTTGTTGGAGAATAGGGAAAGCTGCGACCATAGCCAGGGAGAAAAGTAGTACCCATGGTTCAACCGAGAAGAAGGGGAAGATTCCCACATCAGCATGAGGTAGGACATTGCATGAGGTAGGTCATTGCCAATTGCCCCTGTAAGGTACCTTCACTTCCTAACTACTACATCATCTAGTATGTCTATTGCATTGCATGTAGAATCTATGGCATGCATTTACTGCATTGTCCATTGCACCATGCATCCTTTCCACGTTAAACTTAGTCTGGCATGCGCCCATACTGTCTTTCGTTGAAACATGGTTCTGTGCTTATGTGTATGCGCCTATTCCACTAAGAGAATTATGGTCGGAGGGTGTTGGCACCTTTTCTGTGTTAGACGTGGTTTGTTTTGTGTCCATGCCTTTTCTAGGCAAGACATGGTTTGGCCGTGTGCCTTATTCACTTCATCCATTGCATCCATTGCATCATATTTTGTTTTGTTGCATTAAGTGTGTAGGATCACGATCTTTCCTCAGCAGATCATTACTCACTCATACCATGCCACCCAATTGCTTGTTACTTGTATTCTTGTTGCGAAACACATAGTTCTGCATGTGCACACGCCTACTCCACTAAGAGAGTTGTGGTTTGAGGATTCCGGCACCTTTTCTATGTTAAACGTAGTTTGATGTTACAACTCCATCCCATTATGATATTTGTGTGGTTTTGCACTGCTTGTGGTTTGATTATTTCATTGCATTGTATATCATTACATTGTTTTGTAATATTGCATATCATTTTGCATCCTGCCCCTGAACTATGCTGGTTTGATTCCTTGCAAAGGGATACGTAGGCAGCCTGCAGGTGCAACCATTTGTTTCTGTATCTGTATTTTGTTCGGCCTTGTCAAAAACGGGTCGTCTCTGGCTTTGACATTCACTCATGCCATTTCACGACTCCGAGATCTGTCAAAGAGGGGCAACTGTAGACACTTCATTTTTGATCGCCCTTAAGACTTGGGCGCTACTGATGGTTTACTTGGTGGTGAAAGTTGTGCAGTGCAAGGGTTTGATTTCTTCGGCAAGGAGAGAGTCAAATCCCAACTTCACACCCTTTTTGGACCAAAACTATTTTGAATGGTTTTTAGACCTTAAAACCCTCTCTTTCAAAACAATTTTGAAAATAGGTTCCTACGATGTTCCGACGCTCACATTTTGTTCAATGTCGCGCTTTTCGGTAAACAGAGCAAGGACAAAGTGGAAATGAATGAAATAGAGATGAACTCTTTGAAAAATCTTTCAAAACACCATGTTTAGGGGTTTGGAGTTGAAGAAAAGAGGAAAGGAGAGAAGAAAACAAGTTGGGGAAGAAAATGGGCATGAACTGTTAAGAGAGAGAGTCGAGCAGCCCTCGCTGAATCAAACCTGTTCATTTCCACACTTGGATTTCAGCTATGAGGCCACCACCGTTGAAAATAAGATTTCCAGGGCTTCATTTTGTACTCAAGAATCTCCTCAAGCAGAGGCCAGATGAGGGAGATATGGCTGGTTTAAGTAGGGCATCAATCCGGTTGGACCGAAACTGAGCAGTCTTCAGTAAAAGAGGGATATCTCTTAGCACAGTTAGAATGTTGATGTGAGACTTCCACCATTGGAAAGCTTACTTCCGGGGCTTCAATTTTCACACAAGAATGACTGGAAAAGGCATCCAGATGAAGGAGTTAGGCTTTCTTTAAGTCAAGGACTAGGACTGATTTTTGCTGCCGGCCTCTATGGGAGTGTGCCAGGCATGAATGGCCAATGCCAGCCCTATGCCATCCAAAAGTGACCCCTGCTGGTGAACAATGGTAGGGTGCCAGCCAACAATGGTACAAGTGCCGGCCACAGATGGCAAAAAGCAGTTTTGGACAGATATTTTGCTCCAGCTTGCTCCAGCTGTCTCTCTTAAGATATTTTCAACCAAATGCTCCATTTTTACTATATAATGAAGCCTTATATCTCATTTTTAAGGGTTAGAAGAATGGAGAACATTTTTGGCAAAAGGTTTGGGAGCTTCTCACACTAGAACCTCTCTCTCTACAATCCTCTCTCTTGAGCATTTGTGCTAGAAGGTTTGCATCCAACCATCTTCAACCTATCAACCCTTAAGGAGACTTGATCACCATTGGGCTGAGGTCCCTTGGAACTTGTTTTGGGCTGTTAAAGGTGGTCTTGGCTCAAGAAAAGTGGCTGTTTTTGCTGCTGTGCTCCAAAGGTAATCACTCATCCCTTTTAGCTTGTTTTACATACTAGCTTTGCCATAGTTTTCAACTACTTTGGGGGTATTTTTTGGGGTGGTGTTGAACTACAAAAACCTCTATTTTTCAGTCCTAAAAGTGGTGCTTTAAGCCTTGTTTGGCTAGGGTGGTTCCCTCTCCTCTTGTCTTGCTTGCTTGTCTTGTTGGCCCACCAAATGAGCATGTGTTTCTATTTCTTTGTGGCTTTCTTCAAGCATATTTTTGTGACTTTTCAGACCTGCCACAACTCTATTTTGGGCTGGTTTGGTCACCTCTTGCATTCTTCTTGTACTTGTAGTGTAATCCGTGTAGCATGTCTTTGTGCCTTGAATTGGCTCCATTTTAGCATGTTTTTAGCCATTATTTGGCATGCCATAACTCTGTTTTTGGCTGATTTGGTCACCTGTTGCATGCTTTTGGTACTTGTAGTGCAATCATGCATGTTGGCCTAGCATGCTTCATGCTTTTGTTCATCATTCTAGCATGTGTTAGCTTTGCTCCAGCACATTTTTTCCACTTATTTAACATGCTTGAGGTCTGTTTTAAGTGGTCTTGGTCATGTATGGCTTTCCTTGTAAGGCTATAGTGCAAATGGCTTTGCTAATATTGTGTTTTGAGACCCCTAACATGCCTTATTTGTGACATTTGTGTGATATGACATCATTCGATATATGATTTCAGAGCATGTTTCACTGTCATACTCTTATGTTTATCACTCTTTCAAAGCTTTAGAGAAGTTGAGCATTATGCCTTGTTAGTGAGCCAATACATGAGCTTATTTTTCTTGCCATCTATGATACAAGTCTAGCATGTTTTTGCTACTATTTTGACTTGCCTTAGGGGTCTGCTTTGAATGGTTGAGGCCATTTGAGCATTACTTAGTATGGTTGTAGTGTAAAGCCCTTGACTAGCTTTGTGTTTTAAGCCTCTTGACATGCTTTCTTTGAGCTATTTGCATGATATAGCATCATTTAGCATGTAATTTCTGAGCATATACATGTGTCATATTCTCATGTTTATCACTCTTTAAGTGCTTTTAAGAGTTGAGCCTTATGCCTCGTTTATGGGTCAATGCATGAGCATGTATTTTCTTACCTTTCATGCTATTGTTTCAGTTCATTTTTGCCACTTTCTTGGCATGCATAAACTCTATTTGGGGCAGGTTTTATCCATTGAGCACTGCGTTGCATGATTCTAGTGTTGTGTCTTTCACTAGATTTTAAATGCTTAAGTATTCCAGCATGTTGTGCATGAGTGTTTGCATGTTTAGAGTCATGCATTTCAGACCAAGATTAGCATGTTGTTTGCATGTCATGTTGCTTGCTTTGCATTGTGTTCAATCGGACGTTGTGTTGAACACAAGGTGGATTAGCTCGTTTCATACTTGAAGTGATGAAGTGAGCTAATCTCCCTTGGTCTCCATTTCCTTTGATTTCTCATGATAGGGAGATGGTCTAAGTGTCTTGTTTGTCATGCATTTATTGAATTTGTACATGTTGGATCTTTGACCATCATGCATTGAGATACTTGATTGATGGTTTTGGATCCAACGGTGCCTCTCCCTTGATGTTTTGAGGTGATATGGAGGGGCATAGTATGTACATGTTCTTGGGAGACCCTCCATTTTCTCTGTTTTGTGCTTTATTGCAGCTTGGTGTCACAGCACATGTAGACCGCCCGAACTTCGCTCTGCGCGCGGGGGCGCAAATTGTAGTTCTAGCTACTATAGTTCAGACTCCTGTCATGGTTTTGAATCTAATCTCACAAAGTGCAATGTAAGACTGATAAATCACCAAAGAGTCCAAATCTGGCAATTGGTTTTGAAAAATCAATTTTGAATCAAAAAACGGCAAACATGGACTATTTTGCCAGATTTCAGAGTTGTCACCTAAATATTTTGTTTTGGGAAATTTAGGAAACCCTGACTTGTGCCTAAGGTCACGTGTCCATCATCACCAAAGTTGTCTCGACTCGGGTACTTAGGTACAAGAGGGGAAGGTCATGCAATGAGCACCCTGGCTCGCCCGATCAAAGATCGGCCTCTACTAACATGATATGTTGTTTTTGAAAATACATGCGTTCTTATTCCAGTTAATTAACTAATCTTACTACGTGATGCGCACATCATACAAGTATAGACTAGATCACTCAAGTTGGAACAAAACATCTCATTGTTTGTTTGTTTGAAAATGGTTTGAAGATGCTACTCGTAAGTAGGCTAAGTCGTGGATTTGCCACCCTCAAGTGAGCTTAGAAAACATGGTGATTTGCCACGTCAAGTGGGCTTAAAACTCGCATTTCGATGAATTGTTCCAATTCAAGCAATAAAACCTTCACCCACAGGCATTCATGTAGTTAAAAACATAAGCAGTTAGCCTCATGGCAAGCATGCTATCATGGCAACACTTACACACATGCAAGGATGCTAAAGTGTAAAAGCTTACCTAGTACTCCGAGCCAAAACAGAAAACTAGTTAGAAAACAATGCATGCTCCTAGCTATGTCAAGAATACCTAATGCAACACATGCAAAATGCAACTAAGATAGGCTCGACAATTCTAAGATATCATGTGAATGCAACTTGATAACATGTATTCAAATTGGTATTGAAATACAATGCAGTTTGTATGATGCGCCGAGCCTAGTGCATGCAAGAAGAATGAATGATGCACACATGCAAAGCATACGTATGTTAATTGAAACATGCCCTAAACTAACCATCAAAAGCTGGTAAATAAAAGGGAGAAAGAAATGGGGTTGGAAGACATGCATCACACACACGCACACTTATTACAACATTTGCCCTCTCGACGGAGTGTCCGAAAAATAAGCTAAGCTAATCTAATCTAAGCTAAGCTACTTATTACAAGTAAACTAATTAACTAACTCTAGCTAATTAAGTATTACAACCCGAATTGAAACAAATAGCTATGCTAAGCTAATTAGAATATTACAAAACAAATCAAATGACTAGTTTACATGAACTAATCATAAGTAATGAAATGGCCTCGCGGGCAAGGAAGAGATACATGCTCGGCCAGCTTCGCTCGGAAATCCACTACCGTGCCTCATGATGCCTCTGTTTTCACTCTTTTGTACTTCTGAAAATTGTGCCAACTTCCAAGGTACTTCTGATCCACCTTAGGAACATGCTGAAGGGTGGTCGGCCATGAGGAAAGGCCATCGGCTAAGGCTAATGGTCATCGGCCAAAGTTTATGGCTATCGGCCACTTTTGGTAGCCGATCGGCAGACTTTGATGGCCGATCGGCCACTTCTTCTTGCAAACTCTCCTTTTGCTGCAACAGAGCACTAACAGAGGCATGGCAGTGTATTTGTAAGAAAATGTGTGTACAACCACACTCCTTATCATGTCTAAAGCTCAAAGGAGTGTAGTGCTCGGCTCTCAATCCATCAATCATGCATCTCAATGCATGATGGCCAAAGAGGCTGAATTGCACAAGTCAATGTCAATGAATGCACACAAATACCACATAAGACTCGATGAACCTCCACCTTATGATACATGATCAAAGGTGTCAGTGACCAAGAAATGGGGCACGTTTCATCACTTTGAGTATGAAACTGCGACATTCCTCGTGTTTGGATTGACGTTCAACCCAAACACAATGCAAAGCATACAACATTCTAAACACAATGTAATGCAGGCACACACAATGCAATGCAACATGATAAACCTATCAATGCTAATGGCATGCATACACAATGCAATGCAACATAAGCATGCAAACAACATGCTAGCCTACCAATGCTAGAATGGCATGCATAAGATTCCAACAAATGAAAAATGCATGCATGGCAAGTTAGAAGCATAAGGCATCAAAGCTAGTAAAGAGTAACATACAAGAGGCATGCAAAACAATGCTCAATGGACTTAAACCGAATATGGACAGACCTCAATCATGCCTAAAACAGTGGCCAAAATGCTATGAAATGATGGCATGAAAGCAAGAAAATGCATGCACATGCATTGGCCCATCAACTAAGCATAAGAGCACAACTCTCAAAAGTGCTCAAGGAGTGACAAATGTGGAAGTGTGACAACACCATAAGCTCTGAAATCATGTATGAAATGATGCCAAATCATTCAAACACCTCAAAGTTAACATGCTAGAAGGCTCAAAGCTTGAAACTAACATAGGCACTTGCACTACAGCTATACATGGCAAGCCCCAAAAGGCCAAGATGATCTAAAATAGTCCTAAAACATGTCAAAACAAAGCTAGAAACATGCATGGAATATAGTCAAGACAAGCTAGCATGAAGGCATGAAGCATGAAGTATGCAAGGCCAATGAGGAAGGTTACACTACACCCACCTAGACCAAGCATGAGATGACTTCACCAACTAAAATTAGAGTTATAACTTGGCAAAATAAGACCAAATACACACTAAAATGGTAGCCCAAAAGCCTAGGCAAGATGGCATACACATTGGCTCATTTTTAAGGCATAAAGCACCAACCCTCTAAAGCATTGATAGAGTGACACATGCGAGTGTGTGACCACACTGTATGCACTGAAATCACATAACAAATGATGCCAAATCATGTAAATAGCCCAAGCAATGCATACTACTGAATTGGAAACTCAAAGCTAACAAGCTAGAATGCACTATGGCTATACAAAGCAAGTCATGCATGACCAAAACAACATGAAATAGAGCTAAATCATGGTAAAACATGAACAAAAGCTTGTTGGAGTTGAGCCAAAATCATGCTAGAATGATGGTCCAAAGCATGATGCACGTTAAGCCAATGAATGGAATTGCACTACAAGTGCAAGGAGCATGCAAGAGGCTATCAAACTAACCCAAAATAGAGTTATGGCATTCTAAATAATAACCAAAAATATGCTGATATGGAACCAATACATGCTTAACAAACATGCTACATCATGAGGCATATAAGGCTAGTTTGCAAGAATTACACTACAAGTGTAGAAAGCATGCATGAGGTGACCAAGACAACCAAAAAAAGTGATATGCCATGCTGAAATAAGGCCTAATACATGCTAACATAGAGCCAAAACAAGCTTAACAAACATGCTACTTTGATGAGCCAACAACACAAGCATGCAAGACACAAGAAGAGGGGATGACCCTCTCCTATTTGGGACCTCAAAACTACCTTTCCACCATTGAAATTTCTCTGAGTTTCAGTGGTGAAAAGGCCAAAAGAAGGTGGTCCCAACAGCTTAAAAAGATGGCACAAAACAAAGCCTAAAAAGGGGTAGACCACCCCCAACACTAAAGAGACCTTAAACAATCATCTTAAACACTTAAAATCATATCTTTTTGCAGTTGAAAGTTTAGCCTAAAACACCATGAAAATAGGGTTAAAAGCTTAATCAAAAACAAAGGTTTAAGGGATTAGAAACTCACCCTTGTAGAACAACTTCAAGGCTGCAACTCCAGCAACCTTTTTGGATCAAAAGCAATCCAAAAAACACCAAAACCGACTTCAAGGTGCCTCAGCAACAAGAGTGTGGTGTTTTACTAGGTGTTTGTATGCAAAAGTGTGAAGAAAATACACTTTTGAGCCCAAATATAGAGAGAGAGGAAGAAATATATAGAGAGAGATATATGTTTTGTATATCAAATTTTCAGAACCCCAGGAAAGGGAGAGGGGTCTCCCTTCTTATAGAAATTCAAATCCTGAGCTTGTTGGACAAGCTAAGGGCTTGATTCAATCCCTCCATATGTATGGAGGATGAAATCTGTGCTCACCAACTGTCACAACTAGCACAAAAATATCTACAAAAGCAAATAAAAAGGCCTCAGCAAAAAAATATGGCCGATCGGCCAAAAAGGGTGCCGACCGACCAACACTTATGGCCGATGGAGAGAAGAAATGGCCGATAAGCACAAGGCTTGGCCGATGGGTTGTAGGGATGGCCAAAAGGCCACCCCCTTCCCTCAGAAACAAAACCACAAGCTCTTGGTCCACAACCAAGCACAAAACAGGCAAGTTGAGAGGTTTTAAGGCAAGGCACGCAGCCGAGACCTTCAGAAACTCAAAACGAACACAAGCATGGATGATCATCGAGTGTTCAAATGATGACGTCCAAGTCTTGAGGATGGTCAAAAATGGGGTGTCTACAGCACACCAGTGGCCGGCACCCTCTCATTGTTGGCCGGCACCTCTTCATCTATGGCCAGCAGTGTGCATCCTTGGTCGGCAGGCGGGTCGACAGCAACCATTCATGGTTGGCAGGCCACTGGTGCACTCCCCAGCACTGTTTTGGTAAGTTTCAACAGCAAGCTCTGGAAGACATCCTGCAAACAGAGCCTCTTGAGAGCAAATCGGAGAGCTTTTTGGGGCAAAAATCGAGCATTCATCATTCATTATTCCGAGGCAGAGCTGTGGCAGCCTAACTTAGATGCTTTTCATACTTAGTTGGTTTTGTAACTTAATTAATTTGATTAATTAGTCAAAGTTTGTAATAATTAATTAGCTTAGCATAGTTAATCAGTTGGTTTGTAATAGTTAGTTTAATTAGCGTAGCTAGTTAGCTAAATTCATTCGGACCCTCCGTCGAGGGGGAAAATTTTGTAATAAGTGTGCGTGTGTGTGATGCATGTCTTCCAACCCCATTTCTTTCTCCCTTTTATTTACCATCTTTTGATGGTTAGTTTTAGGGCATGTTTCGATTAGCATCCTTATGCTTGCATGCTTGCATCCATTCATCTGTCTTGCATGCACCGGGCTCAGCGCATCATACAAATTGCACTGTATTTCAATACCAATTTGAATGCATGTTATCTAGTTGCATTCACATGACATCTTAGAATAGCCGAGCCTATCTTAGTTGCATTTTGCATGTGTTGCATTAGGCATCCTTGACATAGCTAGGGTCATGCATTGATTTCTAACATAGCTTTTGTTTTGGCTTGAAGTACTAGGTAAGCTTTTACGCTTTAGCATCCTTGCATGCGTGTAAGTGTTGCCATGTTTAGCATGCTTGTCATAAGGCTATGTGCTTAAGTGTTTAACTGAATGAATGCATGTGGATGAAGGTTTCATTGCTTAAATTGGAACAATTCATCAAAATGTGCATTTTAAGCCCACTCGAGAGTGGCAAGTCATGTTTTAAGCCCACTTGAGGATGGCAAATCCGCATTTTAGCCTACTTGAGGGTAGCAACTTCAAACCATTTTTGAAAACCAAACATGAGATGTTTTGTTCCAAATTGAGTGATTTAGTCTATACTTGTATGTTGTGCGCATCACATAGTAATTCTAGATTAATAACCAGAATAAGAACACATGTGTTTTCAAAACAACATATTATGACTAGTAGAGGTCGATCCTTTGATCAGGTGAGCGGGGGTGTTCATTTCAGGACCTTCCCCTCTCGTACCCAAGTTCCCGAGCCGAGGCAACTTTGGTGACGATGGACATGTGGCCTTAGGCACGAGTCAGGGTTTTCTAAATTTTTCAAAACAAAATATTTAGGTGGTGACTCTGAAATCTGGCAAAACAGTCCATGTTTGGCACTTCTTGATTAAAATCAATTTTCCAAAATAATTTGCCGAATTTGGACTCTTTGGTGATTTATCAGTCTTACATTGAACTTTGTGGGATTAGATTCAAAACCGTGGCAAGAGTCCGAACTGTAGTAGCTACAACTACAATTTACGCCCTCGCGCGCAGAGTGGAGTTTTGGCAGTCTACAAAGTCTTTCGTAGTAGAATTTGGAATTAGTTTTATCAATTCCACACCTTATTATGCACAATTAAATGGCCAAGGTGAATCATCTAACAAGTCCTTGAAAAAAGTAATACAAAGAGTTGTGGAAGATAATCCCAGGGATTGGCATAACTTGTTGTTAGATGTGCTATGGGCTTATAGGACTTCTCCAAGGTCAAGTACAGGGATCACTCCTTGTGTCTTAGTATATGGACATGATGCAGTGATGCCTGTAGAAATTAACATTAAATCCTTGAGGGTAAAATGTCAAGATCAATTACCTACTGAGCAATATCATCAAAGCGTGTTCTTGGAGATAGAACAAGTGGATGAGGCCAGAATTTTGGCATTAAACAATATCCTCTTCTAAAAGAAAAAGGCAGCCAGAAGATATAACAAGAAAGTCAAGCACATCAGCTTTATTGAAGGAGATTTGGTCTGGAAGACAATACTGCCAATAGGAATCAAGAGCCATAAATTTGGCAAATGGTCACCTAATTGGGAAAGACCATATCAAGTTCATAGAGTCTTGCCAAGGGGAGCATACCATCTGAGAAATCTAAATGGATATGTGCATCCCAAGAAAATCAATGGCAGGTATTTGAAATATTCTCATCCAACTATATTGGAAACACAAGAAGTGTAAGAAATGCTAAGTAAGTGTAAACAAAAGAGCATGAAACACTCAAGTAATAAATAAGGATTTCATTTCATAACGAACTAAGTACATGCAGCCACAAATTAGCCTAAGAATCAGTACAATGTTTCAGTTGTTTCCTTATAATTGATTCTCTACTCGTAATGGATGGGAACAACTGAATGGTTGTAGCTATGTCCTACCTTCTGTTAGCCAGTCCTTGGTTAGTAATTTGCAACTTTTTAGCATTTCGATCCAAGGCTAGATTGATTGCTGCTAGCTTCTTTTCTAGTTGGGTTTTATTCTCTAAGAGTTGGGTTTGAAATTGAGAGGCATATGAATGTTGTCCCTTCAATTCGAACACTTCAGCACGTATATTAGAAATAAACTCCTTGTCTCTCAGCTGCTCCTCTTCTGCAGCCTTGGCCATATGGCTAATATTGATGTAGAAATCTATAGTAGCTGTTGCTTTAGATAAATGGCTAGAGAAGGCGATGTTGGACTGCTCAAAAACTTTGCAGCATTGGAGGAAACCATTCTTAATGATGGGTCTTTGTAAGGCTTCAAATAGGATCCTTGAGAATAATGTCAGTAGTTCCAAATAGGTGCCCAAGTCCATTGGAGGCAAATAGACTCTTTTGGTAGTAGAGGAACTCTAAAAAATTTCTAGAAAGGAGTCAATAAGGACTAATGATTCAGCCTCACTGTTGGTTGTTTGAGCTATGGAAGGTATATCAAATAGGCTAGCTAGTCGGGTTTCAAAAATGTCCATCTCTTCTTCTGACATTGGAAATGAAGAAGAATCACTAGTTGAATGAAGAGATGGCTACATGAGGATAGGAGAGGGAGTGGAGGATTCCCCAACAGTGTCCATAGTCCTGGCTATCAGCAAGTCTAGAGAAAAGGAACTGGAGTTGGATGGTATAGATGGAATGGGTGAGCTACCAGTGTCTTCTGTGGGAGTACCAACTACTAATAAATATGAAGTGGCAACTGGGGCTCTCTCAAGTGATAAAGGGACGGCCAGGACTATAGGAGGAGTATAATGAGGTGAGTAAAAGGTTAGATGGGGTAGATATGGAGTTAGGCCGAGGCATAAAGAAATTGGGATGCTTGGCCTTAAAGAATGAAGGGTACCATCTAGATGGGCTCTACACTTATGGGCACCATAGTGTTACTCTTCTTTCTCCTTTCTGAGGCTGCCGCTAATGGCCTTTCCTTTATATACAAAACAGAGGAAGCTAGTGTTGAAGGAGAAGAAGCTGGAGTGACTACTGTTGCTTGTCAAGAAAGAAAGAAAAGTGTTAATTCTATGATAAAATCCGTGAAAGGGAAATCATTATCCGGGAAAGGAAAGTTATCAAAATGGATGGAAGGAAATTACCAGCCTCAGAGGTGGTAGTGGTGTTCTGTGGAGAACTGCGAAGGGAATAATGCTCAGCAGTTTGCTTCTTCCGTGCAGTCCCCTTCTGCTATGTATCAACATCAGCAGCAGCAGCTTCATCCCTTAGCATTTTCTAGTGAAAAACAATGATTTCTTTCAAGTACTCCTTCTCTACTGCTTTGGCAGCTGCCTCGTAGATAAGGTCCTCAGTAAAGTCAGAAGGGGAAATTGTCATTTTCTTCCTCCTTTTAAGTGGAGTTTCTTTTTCCTTTTCTGCTTCCTTCTCTTTTGCAGGAGTTCCAGGTGCCTCTTCTTTAGGATCAAACAAGAGTTTTCTTTTCCTCTGTTGCTGATGCTTGCCCTTAAGAATGCTCAAAGCTTGAGCTCTCTAAGGAGAGCCTTCCTGTGGAGCTCCTGCACCAAGAGCATAAGCTATAAGTAAATAAGCAAGGCATCATAAAAGAAAGAGAAAGGGAAAATGGAAATGCATAGCTTTCTTCGAAATAGTCCTGGTGATTCTTGGAGGAGGAAGAGGAGGAAGAGGTGAGGAAACAGGAGCAGACACTGAGACAGCAGGAGTAAGAGCTGGGATGACAGGGGCAATGGAGGCAATAATAGTGGTCTCAGTCTCTTTGGACTTAGCTTCAAAGGTCACATCTAGCCTTAACAACAGATCCTGGGAAGAAATAGCCAGGAGCACCTCCATATTGGTTGTCCATCAATTTTGGTTCCTCCTCAATGAAGTGCCATGTGGGATGAAGGGATTGAAACTAAATTCGACCAAGTCTTGTATCAACTTGGAAGTTTCCTTATCCAGCTTGGTTCTTAGTACTTTCAGCTCTCTAGTTGCAAGATTGGGGTTTGTTTGGCTTCAAAGAGGGACAGGAATTCCTTGAGTAAGCTCAAATTGCCTAGCAAATTGGGCAGGGCAGTAGGGTTCAGTAATACACTTAGAAGCTCGAAAGTTCAAGGTACCAATGTAGAACTCCTTTAGAATCAAAATTGAGGCCCACATACCTTTGTGAATGGGGTTGGAGCAGGTGTTGTCAGCTAGGAAAGTCCTCAACCATGTTGGCCCTATGTTTGCCGCAAAGGGGCCGAAAGAAGTAGAAATGGGGGAAACTAGGAGTTGATGGAAGAAAGTAAGGTAATAAGCAAAGCTAGAAGGGTAGAGTGAAACTCTGGCATACTTCATTCCCTAGGTGGTAGAGTCTTGCACCAAGAATCTCAAGTACTTGAAATGCAAGTCAGTGAAGTAAGCAAAAAGGCAGAGTTACAGCACCCAGAGTGGTCCCCTTTGGTTGGCATCTAGAGGTTTCTCACAAAACTGAGAGCAAGCTCTATATACATGACCCAGTACATAAGGAGCAAAGGCTACCTTCTTAGATTTTAATAAATCAGGTTTCTCCCGATCGGTCACAGGACCTTCCATTTTATTTTCCAATCCAAAATACATAATTTCTTGCAACTCAAAAAATGTGACATCATAATTCACCTTCTCAGAATGACTTTTGTGCCTACTCTAGATTTTGAACTAGAAGGAATCCACATTTTTTACATTCAACAATGCTTTGTAACTTGAATTTGAGCTTGCCTCGAATGGCTCGAATTTCATCTTGTTGGTCTTCTGGTAAGAAGGCTGACAGCCCCGGTCGACAAGGTGACAACCGTGGTAGACAAGTGTTTCACCGGTCGTCCAGGTAATTGTCCAGTAAGCACACATTCAGGCCATTTGGGAAAGCTTAATTCGAGCTACCAATCTTTATTTTTTTACATTATTGTTTTCCAAAGAGAAATTCCAATGAGTCACTCAAGGTAATGGTTGCTCTTTTTTTTCTTTTTCTTTTTTCTAACTCCTCCCGAGTTGGATTTGACATTTTACCTCTTCAAAAAGGCAAATCTAACCAAGTGATGACACAACTTATTGAATATAAGATTTGGAATAAGATTTTACAAACTGTTTGAGACAAAGTTATTTTTTTTTCAAAAGAAATGTATGGTTACATTGTTTTTTTGAAAAATATTTTTAATATCTTATGTTGATTTTTTTTTTATTTTTTTTTTAAGATACACCTAATCTAGATATACTCTTTTGTTTTTTTAGAGTGTAATTTGGATACTCTTAAAAAGTATAATATTTGTAAAACAATCACCAAATACAAAAAAATAAAAAGTCAGTATATTTTTATATTTTATTATATTTAATAAACATTTAAAGATTTTTATATAAATTTTATACTTTTTAATATATCAAGATTTAAGTAGATCTAAAAAGGAAAAATTTTAAAAATTGATTAAAATATTTTGAAAAATTTACTAAAAATATAAAAATAAGAATTGAAAAATTAGAAAATTATTTTTGAAAACTCTAAACTAAATAGAGTGAGTTATATTTCACCCTTTTAAAAAAAAAAAATTATCCATAAATCCTATATGGAAAAAAGTTAAACCATTTAGTCCTGAGAGTTTTCTTATGGACCAATTAGTTCTACTTTTTTGGTAAGTTTTATTTAGTTGATTTGGTTCCATTTGAGTTTACATGAATACCCTTTGTGTGATATATTTTTTCTAAATGGGTGATTTGGTTTTGGCTGGGACATGCAATGTTATCGTGTAAGGGGTTTTGATTATTTAACATTGATTGGATTGTTTGGAGGAGAGAGTGTTGGGTTATTGATTGTGCTATGTTCCGTTTTCTGGCGGTGACTATATTCCGCTTGCGTGACCCTTCATTAAACGGTGCTTGTTGGGTTTAATCCGGTGTTACCTGCGCCGATCGTATTGTAGCAGGGTGTTTTGGTTGTTTGTTGTTTACCTTTGTATGTTTATTTGTGCGTGGTATTGGTGTTGTGTCGTTGATTTATGTTCTTATTATGATGCTCTCTTTTTTTTTGGTGTGTGTGTTAACTGTTGGTGTGATATGGTGTTTGTGTGTTGTATGCTCTTAACATCACTTACACACAGTTGGTTTTCTAATTGGCATGTCAAATGTCATTTGTTTTTTCGTTTCATTTTTGTATATGTTGGCGTTGTAATGGGAGCCTTACTACATCACAATAACGCAATTAAGTACAACTACAGCACAATGATGCTATACTTATAAAAACCATTGGGACATTAACATTTAACGCACACGTCAATCCCACCAATTTCACATCAGTACGACACCACAAACTCAACAACTAACACTACCATTCCACACATCCAAAAAGGATTACAACCACATCAACATGACTGCACCACACAAAAACGACACCATCGGAAACAAAATCATAACAAAATGAACTCCACACAACCATACCCCCCATGGAATTTGCAACCTATCAATCATTACGTAACATGAGAACTAAATTACATTACAACAGGACACTACATTTTTTTGTACTCAACAAACATAGAGATTTAAGACTCACATAACAAATTGACTTTAACTGGCTTACACCACCACCACAACCACAACCCCACTTTAAACAATTACACCTGTCTTACCTAGTTACAACATTGACATCTTTAACATCCAAGGGACTCCAAAACACCAACTTACACTACGTTATCCCCAATAGCGATAAGAATATCAAGAAACAAGAGCACCATCAACGTGTACATTACACATGTCAATACAAACATTCCAGATCACGATGACAAAATGTAGCCAACAAACAACAAAGTTACACAACATAATAATTTGTTTGGCAACACAAAGTTACAACAACGTACCAACTGGCATATACAAATATAGAACCTACAACTGAATAATGACCACATGACCAAAAACCCAATGTATGCCAAACCCACATTACCACACATATAACAACAGTACGATGCGAACATATAACATTACCGACCCAGCATTACATATAAGAATAGACAACGATGTTGACAACACAATCGGGTTTGGGTTATCAAACAACATCAAAATTAATAACTGAAGCCATTGCCCACCAACACAATTGCTGCCGCCGACGCAATGAGGAGTGCACACACGCCGGTTACATGTCGGTAACGTCAACCCAAATGATAGAATGATGTAGTTCTCGCTCCTAATCGCGCGACTAAGATGTATTCACAAAATAGGGGATTTGTATTTCTTGGGTTTGTGATGAACCAAACGTCAAATTTGGCAACACAAAGAGAGGGATTTAACATTGCCAAAACTAAATAAATAACAAACACAGCAATCTGCACCTATTAACATTGCGAATCTACAAAATTTCTATCTTCGTCTCTTCCATTTTGATTGGGATGGTCGAAAAACAGAAAAGACTATAGTAAGCTTTTTAGGCACAAACATAATTTCCACATCACTGAATCCCTAATTTACCAATAAAATTTGGGACAACACGCACTAACATTGGGGACATCAACATCATTATCACTCAAACGGGACTTATTAGTGTGGGAAATTCTATTTCCACACTATTTTATCTCTATGTAAATAATTTCTCAATGCACACCCTTATGAAATTGGTTTTATGATTTTGTCCTTAGTCCACACCTCACATGTTATAATTATACCCTAAACTAACATCCTTGTACACACACCACTTAAACCATTTGTTCCAGAAAGAATTATTGGTGAAGACCCATTTTTTTATTCCACCCACCTTGAAAACACAGCAACATCTTTCAGAAGAAATCCCTCAGCAAATCGCTCTATGAATCTTCAGATTATACAACAAACTACCTCCTTTGATTTCTAGTTACATCGTCAAACTGATTCCTTCAATCAACAATCTAGTCAACATCGAAAAAGTCATTAATTGGCATCGACTGGTGTCAACATAGATCTTGAAACAAAATCGTTTTGTATCGAACTCCATTGAAGACGTGCAACTCCAACTATCTCTTATTTTTCATCAACTCTCATTTTTTCTGGAAGTAATTCGATTTTGCTTATTTGGTACTGGTTATCTGAATGAAAAAGGTTTATTCAATTTTAACTTCTAAAACGTGTAAAAAAATTCAGAACTTGGTTTTCAAAATAAATTCTTAAATTCAAAATTTGAGTTCCGAATAGAATTAATAATTTCGACAGTTGATATTTGAAAAAAGTAACATGTTTCGACACTGGTTTACTAAATTAAAATTGTGAAAAAAAAAAAAATTTCACAAAAAAACTTACGTTTTCATAGCTGCTTTTGTTGTAACTGGACATATTGTTATTTGAATTTGAATTTGAATTTTCATTGATTTGCAATTCTTCCATCACAAAAATCAAGAATTACGATGGATTCTAATGACAAAACATTATCATCAATGGAGTATAACCAAGCATATTGTTATCATCAATGGATTCTTTTGTTGTAACCAGGCATTTTGTTATTTGAATTTGAATTTTCATTGATTTGCAACTCTTCTGTCACAAAAATCAAGAATTATGGTGGATTCTAATGACAAAACGTTATCATCAGTGGAGTATACACTTAGAGAGTAAAGCAAACAATGGAAAAACTAGGGTTTATTTTTTTTTAACTCAAAAGATGTATATTGAGATTTTTTTTTTATTTTAAAAGATGTGTACAGAAAATTTTTCTACATAATATAATGGATGTTGTTGGATATCTATTGTGATCATTTTTATTTAGGATATAATTGTCATTAAATTAATATTTCATTAAGTGTGTGCCCTGAGTTAATTAGGTGTGTGAAAATAGAATTTCCCTATTAGTGCATAAGATAAAAGGCAGGATTAAATGGTTCAAAAGTTTATGATTTGGGATTTATTGTTGCATTCCCCCCCCCCCTCTTTCTTTTTTGTGTCTATCTGGTTTGATTTTTAAAAATTTATTTTTAGATTTTATTGAATTTTTTTATATTTTAATTAATTAATTTTTTTTATACTTTTAAATGTATCTAATCAAGATATATCTAAAAATTAAAACAAATTGACTAAAAATAAAAAAAATATTAAAAACAAATAAAGATTCAAAACCCTAAATCTTAAAGTCTAAAAACTTAAATCCTAAACTTGTGCATATTAGCGGTGCTTATAACCCGCATTTTTTAAAAAATGTGGCATTGCAAATAATTTGAACGTTTTCAAACACTAATAAGTTTATTTTGAAATAACAATAAACTAGCAGTTGACCCGTGCAATGCACGTGTTATTTGTTTTTTCAAATATAATTGATGGTACAATGTGTGTTACAAGAAAATAATTTAAATAATTTTTTCAAAAAATGATTTTATATGATATATATATATATATTAAATTATAATATTCTAAAAAAACACTCTTAATTAAATTAAAATATCAACTATGTAAAAAAATTCAAAAATGAATAACCACAAAAGAATCACATTGTGATAACCCTGTTCTGTATTATGCTAATTGATCCTTATTATGGATATGATTATGTGCTTGATATGATTTTTTGTGTCATTTATGTGAACATATGTGGTTTTGAATTTCTATCTGTCCACCATAGGAAAAATCTGTTTGGCTTTCTGCTTTGGAAATTAAATTGGAGGCCTTATTGGCCACCAAACCCGAAATTGACTACGCCATTGTGATTAGCGTAATTTTTAGAGCCTACGGTGAAATTTAATTGAAAATTTATTCGGATCAAAATAATTAGATTCAGAACGATTAATTAAGTGCTCAATTATTTAATATTAAAATAATGTGATTAAGAGGGGCTATATAAGGGCCATTATATGTTCAATCCTTCTCTTTTATTCAGTTTGGCTGATGTTAACTCTAAGAAAAGAGAGAGGGTTGGCTAGAGAGAGAGAGAGAGAGGGAAACAATTGAAGTTTGATCTTGAAGCTTGAATAATTTGAAGACCAACTCAAGATTTGACCATAAATTGGGGAGATTGAGCTTCTAGGTGAGTAATTGACTGTGAATTCATGAGTTTAATATTGTAATTTTGTGGATTCCAAGTTGAATGGTGATCAAGAACAAGGATTGTGTTGTATTTGATTAATTTGAAGTAAATAGATGCATGCATGAAAGAAATTGCTATGGATTTCGATGTTTGAGCATAATGTGTGTGATCCTTGTTGAATTTTGATTAAAGTCCATGTATTTGATCATCTTTTCACCAACTAAATTGAGAGTATTGAGTATATCCCACATGCAAGTACAAATCATGGAGGTGTGAGTCTTGAATGTTTGAATTTAGTATGTTAGGGATGAGTTTGGGGCAATTTGAGTCATGCATATAATTGATTCATGAAATTGAGCATCATGATGTAATGAATTTGGTGTTGGATCATGTTAGTACATGTATATGTGAAGTTTGAGCCATAATATGCAAGATATGTTGATTTGAATGTTGAATTCGAGCTCAAGAACAATTTTGGATTTTTCAGAATTTGGGATGTCCGCTCTAGCGAGGAAGGCGCCGCTCGAGCGGGAAATACGAGCTCCCAGGACTTTTTGCAGACATGATGTCTGCTCGAGCGGGGAGCTATGTAGAATGACTTTCAGCTCGAGCGCCCGAGTTCACGCTTGAGCGTAAAAACGAGACAACCAGTACTTTTGCAGACCTAATGGGTCCGCTCGAGCGGGGACCCCTGTTTCTGAAATTTTGTGAAGATGTTCTGTGTTTTGTTTCCATTCTCTTTCACTTCTAAGTACTCTTAGGCATGCATTGAGCATTATGAATGCATTAAAAGAATAAGAAAGAAGCCTAAAGAGGAATATGTGAATTAAGGAACGGATTGAATCGTTTGTGACCCATATGTGTTATGTAATGTGTAGGGTCAAGCTCCAGAGCAAATCATCAAGCCGATCACTGTGAGTAATATCTTAATAAAGATATTTTGAAACATGTTATTTGTCCAATTACTTATTTCTCTATTAGTTTTATGAGATTGTCGATTTGAATTGTGGACAAATGTTTGTTATGCCATATGGTTGGGCCTAAGGCCGTTTGCTATAAGTGAATGGGCCGAAGGCCAGTCTGACATGAGTGAATGAATGGGCCAAATGCCAGTTTGATATGAAAGAATGAATGGGCCAAAGGCCAGTTTGACATGAAAAGTTTGACATGAAAGAATAAATGGGCCAAAGGCCAGTTTGACATGAAAAAATGAATGGGTCAGAGGCCAGTTTGGCATGAATAAATGAATGGGCCGAAGGCCAGTTTGACATGAAAGAACGAATGGGCCAGAGGCTAGTTTGACATGAAAGAATGAATGGGCCAAAGGCCAGTTTGACATGAAAGAACAAATGGGCCAGAGGCCAGTATGTCACGAATGAATGAATGGGCCAGAGACCGTATGACACGAATGAATTGGGCCCGAGGCCGTATGATGTGTTTGGAACCACAATCACTTGACCTATATTTATATATATATGCTAGATAGAAATACGAATTGGGCCCAAGGCCATTTGAAGCACGTTGTTCTAAATACCGTTTGTACAACCTCTTTATTTGATATTATTCACTGGACTTTTGCTCACGCTCATTCATGTGTTTGTAGGTGAGCCAAGAGAGGTCCAAACCCAGCCTCAGTGAAGTTTGTATGGAACAACCAAGGTTTTGAAGAGTTAGCCCATACGTCTCACGCACGAGACTCGTCTTCACCCTTTTGCTATTTTATTACATTTTGTCATGTTGGCAAAGACTTTGGATTATGATTGTATATAGTTTTGATTGGCTGACCTAGACTTGAATGATCCTATATGTACAGAGCTTTGTGTTAGTACATATTTTGATGTAAGTTATTAACATGTATATGTATGGTTTGTTATGATGTGCCATATAAGCACAGTTCTATGGACAAAAGTTTGAAATTGCTTCTGTTTGGCCCCCTTTACTCTGATGAGTTATGTTTTATTTGGTTTGAGGTCGTAGGTAATCCCGTGATTACTGGCCGGTTATGTCCTTAACCCATGGGGGCGGGTTTGGGTCATGACACACATAATGACATCTAAAACCAAAAAGAAAAAACAATGCAACTATCCGAATGATAAATATATCACAGTGTGTGAGGTGATTAATCATCTATAATATGATATAAAAAAAACTTATTGTTTAACAATTGAAAAAGTAACTCAAGCAATCCAAAGTTTAGAGCTCTTGTGGGTTGTGATTATATAAAAATAATGTAGGAAATACAGTATAATTTCATATATGCAATTACTATAGAATTTAAAAGATAAATCCATGATATAGAATAATATAGAATAGTGCACGGGAAAATAAGATGAAGAAGAAAAAAAAAAAGGCAATTTTGTATTAAAAAAAAAATCCTAATGCCCTTGAAAGAATTAAGAAGAAAAACATGAAATTTAAAATTGGTATTTTTACACAAATATCCATTACCCTTGAGTAATGGGAATACAATGATACATGTTTTCTCTCTCTCAACGAATACAACAACAACAACAATACATGCCACTATTCCACTGTGAAGCTACAAATATCAATATACAATAATTACTTCCTTCACACCCACAACAAAATTACACACAAACAGACTCATGGACTTGCAACTCTTCCACTATGAATCCAAAGTTTGTTCGTCTAAAAAGATAAAACAACAATGGGGTGAGCACTAATGCCCAGTAAGAATCTCATAGTTCTCAATCAATAACAAACACACAGATAGAAGTGATCATGCTTGCAGGGTGATACCATATAGTAGGATGACATTTTATAATTTCAAAATACCATAAGTAAGGTACCTTTTTCTCAAAAACTATTTAAAGATTTTCAAGAAAAATCTTCAGCCATTGAAATCATCCCTTAACCTTAGAAAAACATCGACCCTTGTGAAACAACCGTATTTAAGAAAACAACATCATTAAAAAGTTATTAACCAATTCCTAAAATATTTCTCATTCAGTTTCCATTTTTAATGTTCCCCTTTTTCTTTCATTCTTCCTTTCTACTCATTATATTTATTTAGAACTCCATAACTTCAAGTTCAAGTTTCCTTTTGATTCACTAATAATTTTCCTATACTCAATTCACACCATTATTTACACTTTTAAATTTCATTTCAAGGTAACACAAGGTTAACATACCCCTTTCAATTCAGTCTCTTATTTATTTTATAGAACAATACTCATAATTTACCTTTATTGTCGCAACCAATTCATTAAGTTCACCATCACCAATCCATAATCCAATTACCACTTCAATTTCCAATCTTTCAATTGATTTCATATCAAATATCGGATCCAATCGCAAGTCATCTCCATGAGTCACACGCTTTATCGGTTACAAGCCGGAAGGAATGCGGAACCTTACACTTTACCGGTCATAAGCCGGAAGGAACGCGAAACCTCACGCTTTACCGATCACCATCCGGAAGGAACGCGGAACCTCAACATACCACACACTTTACCGGGCGCTACTGCGGAAGGAAGGCGTAACCTATCTCTAGTGCCACGCTTTGCCGGCTCAAATACGGCGGGAAACAGACCCCAAGATAACATCACAATCCATCATTACAATTAGTGAACAATGCCAACACATCTTCCCTTATTTTCGTAACACATTAATTCAATATACATCCACCATATATTAAAATTACATTCACATAACAAGTACAAATATGTTCCACGACCTTCTTCATTATCTATTAAATCATTCATTTTTTTGTCACACAGAAATATAACAACACCACTATAGAGGCAAAATTCATCTTTGAAGTATTCACAATTCTTGGGTTCAAACTATTTCTATACTTTTCCATATTATCATCAAGTCTTCAAATTCAATTTTTACAACACATTGGTTATCAATTACTACCCATGGTTATAAATTAAATCTCCAACATTTAATTTTCTTTGACACAACTCCTTCATATAACATTGTCATATTTCACAATCTCCCATTTATCATTATTCACATTCATCTTAACCCAAAATAGACTTAATTTCATAAATTTAATATTGATGAAGTATCCTCATTTTCCAAAATGAAACTCCATAACTATTGTTAAATATAAAGTTGGACTTTTAGTTTTGAGGTATAAAATCACTTTCTAATTACACAATAACATTCTTAAATTTTTACTTCATTATCTTATCACAAATTCCGTATCATCCATATTATTAACAATTTCTTTCCCCCAAATTTCAAACGCAACACCACCCAACATAACTCAAACACAACACAATTCAACATGATTCAAACACAATTCATCATAGTCTAATACAATTCGGTTCAACATTATTCAAGACAACTCAACATAATCAATATTATTCGACATAATTCAAGGTGAACTCTTAAACCTCTATTTCATCATTTCACCCCAAGGCTCATGTCATCCATATCATTAATAAATCATTTCCCCAATCTTCATTTCACCTTATAGCATAATTTACAATATCCATAACAAAGGTTCAATCGCTAATTTTTAACATAATTTTCAAACACCTCCAAAATCCAATTAAACTTGTATATATATAATTCAACTTACCAATTTCATGATTCTACTTTCAATTTGAGCAAAATCATTGTTTATCATCATGAATCAACTTAGGGTTTTCAAGAAAATCAAGAATTTCAAGAAAATTCAAACTTCTTAAACCACTACTCTTTATTCCAATCTTCCCATTGATTAAAAACCTAAGGTTCATAATCCACCTTATTAACCCAACAATTGAACCCCCAACACTTCAAACCCTAAACCCCCAAAAATCATGATGTACACTATATGCTCAAAAATTATATGTATATACTCAAAATATCACAAATCTATCTATTTATGGAAGTATTGAAGAAGAACTAGGACCCCTACCTCAAGAATCAAGCAAAGGAGCAAAGCTTTGATGAGATTCTTCCACAAATTCGAACTCCAATCGGTTGAAAAGTATGATCTTCAAGCCTTCTTCATTTCGTTGTAAGAGATCTTGGCCAATCCTTAGGGAAATGGAAGGTATTTAAGGTCAAAACCCTAGGGTTTTTGGACCTAGGGTGAGAGGGATGAAGAGAGAAAGTAGAAGTGTGAAGAATGATCTAGAAAAGTGCCTTTAAACTTGTTGAATTCGCGCAGTTCGCTCGTGCGAGCATGCTTCCAGCACAGAAACTCAAAATTCAAATAGGTGTAACTTTCTCGTTCGGACTCCATTTTAGGTCATTATTGTGTCCAAATGGAAGCCCCGAACACAAGCTTTCCAATGGTTCCAGCCTCACATTCAAATTCAAAGTATGGAAGGAGAAAAGAAAAAAAGAGTGAAGGTTGGTCAAAAACTCAAACTCAAACTTGGGGCTTTTTATCTAATCTTGCCTAAATACCTTGTTAAGGCTTCAATCAAGGTTCCAAACATCACCCAAGGGTCCTCAATTATAATATTTAAAGTTGACTGACCAACCCATCAATATCAAGAGTCCGACAACCATACAAGTTTTAAGGTGTTGAGCACCAATTTACATCATTCTGATACGTATTAGAATCCAAGCCACTACAGTATTGGGTTTATGGATTTTCTCAATTTATCATGAAAAAAATATTTGTCAATTAAAGTCCA
Source organism: Camellia sinensis (assembly GCF_004153795.1). NCBI lineage: Eukaryota > Viridiplantae > Streptophyta > Magnoliopsida > Ericales > Theaceae > Camellia > Camellia sinensis. The sequence continues at coordinate 957,895 of NW_021025991.1, read as the reverse complement.
TATAAAATAGGTAAAATTAGTATAATTTAAATAAAGAAAATATAAACCATTATAAAATGGAAAACTCTATTTTATAAACTCCATACAAAATAAGTAAAATTTAAATGAAATTTGAGTTTGTATAAAATACTATTTTATAAACTTCATATAAAATACGTAAAATTAGTAAAATTTACATGAAGTTTAAGTTTTTATAAAACTCTATATGTAATAAAGGAAATATAAATCTATGAAAACACTAATTTGTAAAATTTATATAAAATTTGAGTTTGTATAAAACTCCATATGTAATAAAAGAAATATAAATCCATAAAACACTACTATTTTAATAGTATATATATAAATCCATAAAACACTACTTTTTTAATAATATACATATATACATATATATAGAGAGAGGATTGAAACAACCTGCGTGAACTTACTGCTCTGTTCTTGAAAAGGTTTTTTAATTTTTGGGTAAATCAATCTATGGGAATGAGTATGGCAGTAATGGAGGCCTGGAAGAAGAAGTTGGAAGCCGTAGATGATATATTCACCGTGATTGATTCAGCCATCAACGTCGCAGCATGGTATCAACCCAATGATTTTTTTTGAGCGAAGAGATAGAATCGCTGAGAAACTCTATGTAAGGCAGCCCATCATAGGAGGTTACTGCGGTACCTATGATGATGATGATGATGATTCTTTGGATATGGATTTGAATGATGGAGATGTTGATTGGCTGAATGGGATTGTATCAGAGCTGGTGAAAGACTCTGCTTTGGATACAGAAGAAGAGCTAGGACATTATTTTTCTAATTCTGAGATCGATCATCATGATGATCATCACTGTCATGATCATGATCTCCCAATCCCCACACACGGCAAGGAAAACAATTGTCTCTCGTTCAGAGCGCATTATTACAATCACCGAAGAGAAAGAGAAGCACCGAGTCTGAGAACAAGAAAGAGGAGCAATGTTATGTCCCTCTGGCGATTGCAAAGTGTCCTAGGCAAAGCACCGAGATCAGCAAAATCAGTGAAGCGGCCAAAATAACTGAAGAGAAAAAGAAGCACCGAGTCTGAGAACAAGAAAGATGAGCAATGCTCTGTCCCTCAGGCGATTGCAAAGTGTCTGAGGCAAAGCACCGAGATCAGCAAAATCAGTGAACCGGCCAAAGCGAAAATGAAAGAACACAAGTCTACATGCTTCAATGATACATAAGCTTATGAATTGAAGATGGAAGCCATGGAGAGGAAACTCCAACAAAGGTACAAGCAAATTGAGAGGGTAAAGAAGAAGATACGGGTGGTACAGGCTTGAAAGACAGCAATTTTTTGTATTAACACATCTGAGAACCTCATTCCCACTCTGCAAAACTTCTCCATAGATAGGCCACATTTTTTTGTACCTCTTTTAAATTCATATCCAAAATTTAATGAATTAATTTAGAAGAGACAAGAACAATTAATCACTAAAACCTCAATTTAGGGAATATGATGGGATCACATATTCAATTACTACCATACAAGAGACTCCATCCTTCACCTTAGCTAATAATTTCACTACTCATAATTATTTTAACATACACACTGAAATCAAACATGAAAATAAAACTAACAAATAAAAGAAGAAAATTACATCAAAATACAAGACCGAGCTCCACTTCTTTTCCAAAAACTCCCCCTCTTTCTCACATTCAGTTCATCCCATTTATAGAGCTCACTACACACTCCTGAAACTGTCTAATCTTTAGAAGCCGGTATTATTGAGATTTTGAGGCTGAAATTGTTGAAATTTGATGCATTGATTTCCATTAGCAGATCGCACGACTTCATCTGCACATGCGTTCAGTCTTAAATATAGAGATTATGTTCATGAGCCTAAGGAAATGATTTTATTGCACCTACATAATTGCGCAGCTAAGTCAATAGAGTGCTTAGAAACTTTCTCTTTTCTTTCTTGTTTTTTTAATATATTATAATATATATATATATATATACTATATATATTTATATAGAAACAAACAAACAAACGGGTGGCTTTCATTTTTTTATTATATTTTCTTTATGTTATATTATAATACTAGAGTATGCCTGTACCTGAAGGCGCGGTGTAAATAATATTGGTATACATACTTTACAAAAATCAATTAACATAAATTATTAATATTGGTATCACATCCTTTACAAAAAAAAATAATTCAAAATGATAATAATTTCACTACTATGGAAATCAATTATAATAAATCAGTTCAAGATGACAATAATTTCACTGCAATATAAAACTCCACACATAAGACTTCCGCTACCATCTACGGCAACACCACCGCCGACCGTGACTTCAGCAAGTATCGTACGATGGTGGTTCATTTAAGTTAAAATATAACTTATCAAATTCATTGCTAAAATTCAAAATATTTGAGGTGACATTTTTTCTCATTTTTTTTTCTCAAATTCTCATATAATTCTCACACACACACACATATATATATATATATATATATATATAATGTATTGAAACAATGTCACCTCAAACATTTTTTTGAGTCGTATGTATTTAAATATATTTTTTTATTAAAATAATATTAAAAAACAAAATGAGTTAAAATAATATCAAATTCATAATTATTTTACATTTTTTTTTCACATATACATCATATCTAATTATAAAAAAATTTAACAATCTTGCTAAACATAATTATTTCCTTTTCAAATGTCAAGTGTCAATGGTGGTGGACAGTCACGAAGCGGAGGCGTCAATGAATCCCTTCTTTCGTTCATGCTTTCTCTATATTTTTTTTTTCACTCTATTTTATCTTAAATTTGTGATTTGATTTTGTTAAATCATAAGAAATCAACGCCCATTTCAAAAACTTTTTTCAAAACCATAAAAAATCAACACTCATTTTCCGTTAAGAAATTAAATCCATTCCAGAAATCAAACTGAAAATCAAAATATATTTCTAAAATCAAAACCCATTTTATAAAGATCAACTATTCAGACCTAAAAATTTTAAAAAAATTAAATCCAAATCCATAAGCTGCATAAAAAAAATCTATATAAATAAAAAGAAACAGAACACACAAACAACAAGATAACACAAAATTTTAACTAATTCCTTAAAACAACCCTCTAATTATTGAAACTTGTTAAATAAAATTAAATCCCACTTATTTTTATGTGTAAACTTTAACATAATTAGTCATTTGAGGTGCATTAAAAAATTAAGAGAAGAAGATGACAAAGAATATGCTTTGGATATATCTCTCGATACATGGAAAACATGGATGACTCAATTCTCAAAAGAGGAAGATAAACATTGGTCAGTAGGAAAAAATCAAAAAAAAAATAATAATAAATATAAAATGAGTTTCGCATTCCAATTAGTCCTTATCCAAACAACCCTCATCTACTAAAGCCAATCTTAGCCAGACGTGGCGCCCCACCACACCACATCCCTTCTCTTTCCTCTCTCTCTAGATCTCATCAATGGTTGCCTCTTTTCCCATTTTCCTTCTATTTTCTTTAACTTTCCTTCTCACTTTCTCTCTCTCTCAGAAACCCAGTTCACAAAACATTGGTATAGTCCTTCCAGTAATCAAAGATGTCTTAACACTCCAATATGTGACCCATATGCATCAAACAGTCACACAACACAGTGGATGTGATTTCTCTCTCTCCAAGTCAGTGTGACAGTGTGTAGGAAAAGAAGGGAGAGTTAAAAAGGCAGGGAGGAGAGTGGGGAGCTCTCCAGAAACGTTGGCAGCAGCTGGATGTCGATCCATCCATGGCAATGACGATGATGAGTGGTGGCAGTGGTGATGAGCATCAACGGTGGAGATGACTGGAGGAAGTGGCGTTGTGCGGTGGTGATGCCTGGAGGAGGTGATGTGAAGCACCATTGCTGGGTCGCGAGTTGTGATGACTGGTACGTGCTTTGCCTTACTCTCTTGGAATTATGTAGGAATTATCGTTGTGAAGAGGTCGGGGTAAGCTTTCGTTGAAAATTTCTTTCTGAATTCTTTTCCAATTCTGGGTGTTCGCTTATTTCAGAAGGTGCGGGGTCGGCTCCGGGGTGTTGGGAGTGAAGCCGAAGTTTTTCGGGTTGGTAGGGCCAGGGCCACACGTGCGGGGGTCTTGGGCCGCACGTGCTGGGAGAGGCCACACGTGCGGGGGATCAGGTCGTACGTGCGGGAAGTTGGGAGGAAGTGTTTGGTGTACACTGCTTAAAAGGCAGGTGCGTGAGCTGAGGTGCGGGGCAAGCCGCACGTGCAGTGGTGGAAGTCGTACGTGCGAGAGGCCGCTCTGCACGTGCGGCAGTGGGCACCGCATGTGCGGGGGTGCGCATTTTTTGCTCCGATTTTCGTGCTTTTCAGCTATATTTTTCTCCTTTACTCATTTTCCTCATATTTCCTGATGTTGTCTCTCTCTGTATACAACTTTTCTTTTCTTTTCTCTCATCTCTCTCTACCCAAACCCTCAAAGTTTTATATTTCTTTTGATCTCAAGAAATCCATTTGGATTTTGATACTAGTTCCTTATACCAGAATGACAAGCGTGTCGACGGCTTCGTCTTGACCGGTGGAGATCGTATTCCGGCGAGGTTGATTTTCGAGCTTTGTCTCCTCTTCTCCCTTGAGGTAGAGATTTCTTGAGTTACATATACAAGTTTTGCTCTTTTGTTGAGGATTTAAGAGTTTCCCTTTAGTTTGGATGATTTCAACCTTGTGATTTTAAAAATGTAAAGATTTTTCAAAAAGTGGTTTTAAACTTTCAAAACTTTTGGTCAACCATTAAGGGTTTCATCATATTAATCTAAGGAAGGTGTTTTGATTAGGATTTTCACCAAGGAATGAAAAAAATATTTTTTATGTGATGAAAACCCTAGAATTTGGGGATTTTTGGAAAACATAGAAATGTCCATGGAACTCTTTCTTTTCTTGGATAAAAAGATGAATGTATGTAGATTCCATCATGCGGTGGTAAGAAAGGAAGCTTTTGATATATGGAAATGAAGAATTTGTTTTAGAAAAACTATGGCTAAAGATAAGATGATATATGGTGTGAGATGATTATTTGTTGTGTACTTTTGTGAAAACTATGAACATGGGAATTAATGTTTTGAAAAAAAAACTATTTGTGGTCTTGAGGAGACTATATTGTGAAGGCTTGTGAATGTGAAATTGTACATAGGTGTTGATGATATATGGACTTCTTGTGAAAGAACAATGAAGAAGGAAAAAGAGAATTGTGATTGTTGGCATTATCATAGAGATATTTGAAAATGAAGAAATGTTATGAAATATTAATTATTGTGTCGCATTCTCATTCGATATATTATTATTACTGTGCATGAAATGTTAGATGGGTATGAATGTCTATATTTATACATAGATGTAACCCTTTTTATTGATAGAGAAACATCTTATACTACAAAAGATTTTGAGAGTAGAAATTAGCATCTACATGTTGCATTGGCTTAAATGGAAGTAAATGTTGAAAGGGCATGGATTGTGGTTGTATAGTTGCATATGGTCAAATGTTAATAAACTCTTGACTATTGGTTGGAAGAACATGGAAATGATGAATGAAATTGTTTGGTAATGTTGTTGGAATGACTTGAGAATTTTCCATGAGACATGGAGAAATGGTTGCATTGCATATTCATTTGATTTACTATCATGCATGGTGTATTTAGATTGAAATCATTTAATTCATGAAAGGGAAATGTATTGTGATAAGAACTACGGAAATGTGAGAGGGGTAAATACGTTGGTTGTAGATGACTTTGATAAGTTGGCCTAGTGTCCATGGTGAAAGACCAGAAAACCACGCGGATAGGTGTCGAGCTTTCCGGTTAATATCGGTAAAAATGACAGTTTGGTAGTGCTCGTAGAGTCTACTTGCTGACACCAGCCTAAAGATTACCAGTGTCGTATTTACCGCCCCTATTGATTTTAAATTGGAAGTTTGAAATATGATGAGATGGCAAGTTTTTATTGGAAGAATTGAGATTGCTAATTTTTATTGAATTGGGCATTTTATGAAGAGCATGAAACGAAATTTCTTTAAAAGAGAATGGCATGGCATTGACATTTGCATCATTATTGAGAATTGCATAACTGTATATACTTTGTTAGAATTCTCTACTGAGCTTTATGCTTACCCCTATGGGACTTTGGTACAGGTAAAGACGTGGTGATCTCGCCAAGTTGAGGGCACAGATAATTGTAAAGAGTAAATAGCTCTTATTTTTGTTGTGATCTGTTGTAAGCCAAGGGCTAATGTGTTCGGGTCCGAGAGGCCATTTTGTGTAACCAGGCTATTACCTTGGAAGGAGTAAGCCTTTAAGGGAATTTTATTTGTGTTGAGACTAGATGCTTCATATGCTATAAATTCATGTATCTTTATATCCTTGAATGTAAAAATCACATGTGGAACTTTTGTATAAACATTGTTAGTATATGATGTAAAGGATGGTGTCATGAAATTATTTATTCAGTGGATGTTGATTAGTGTGGGTGGTTCATGTGGTTTTATTTCAGGGCGTTACAAGAGAGTCGTCGAAAAGAGATGTATTACTGTCGGAAAGGGAAGTAAGGCAGAGAGAGAGAGAGAGAAAGAGGTTGGGTGTTTTGAAATTTGAAAATTGGGAATGAGACTGAAAGATAAAGAGAGGAGAGTTTATAGAGAGTTTGATGAGCGTGGGTGTTTTGAAACTTGAAAAATGGGAGTGAAACTGAAAGAAAAAAAAAATAGAAGAGTTTATAAAGAGAGTTCCATAAGCGTCGGTCTCTCTTCTGTAGGGAGTGGATGGGTGTGTTTTGAAATTTAAAATGTGAAAAGGCGAGGTGCGATAGATGAGAATGGGTGGTTGCAAAGTTTGTGGCTCTTGGGCGGAAAGTTCAAGTAGAGTGAGAGAGAAGGTTTTCATCTCAACAGTCCATCTAAATACAGAAATGAATCATGACCATTAAAATGTCCTAGTAGGACAATTGTCTCTAAAATAACAAAAACACTCTTCCCTTATTATATAGATTATAATATATATATATATATACATATGAAAATATATCATTTATAATAATTTATATACAACACTCAAAATCACACAAAATTATAAAATAATACTCGTTATCAAACTAATAAAGTGTATCTTAGCGAGCTAAATATGTAACGTTATGACACTTATCATCTTCCATTTTTTCTTCGTTTTACAATGCTTCAATGGTGTTGTGATTGAAATTGGGTGCATGCTTTGTTGAGAGTCATCACTAACTCTCCTCACTCTCTAGAATCTTCTCTCTAGAATATTCTAGAAGTTTCCACATGAATCTAGAATACTTCGGAAAGATCTAGAAAATTCTAGAAAGACCTAGAGAAATCCGGAAGATTCAATAATATCCTAGAAGGTTTCGGAACATTAAAGGAGTTTGGAGAAAACTAGAGAAATCTAGAAAGTTCCGGAAGGTTATAGAATATTTTAGAGAAGAATAAAAAGCTCTAATATGTACTAAAGTAATCTAGATTGTTCTAGAGTGTAGGTATAGCGACCCCGGTCTTTTCCCGTTTGATTATTGTATCCGGACTGTTCCGTAGATTCTGTCATTGTATAATTGTTGTTGTGTTGTTCCTTATTTTCTCTTTTGGAATTATAGGATGTGTTGGGCAGGTTTGTTCAGGTTGGTTGGGTTTAGAATTAAAGTTTAATATTTTGATAATAATCATATGTGTTAGACTTTTCAAGGAATTAAATGTCTTTTTTTATTATTATATTATATTAAAGTTAATATTTTGATAATAATCATATGTGTTGGACTTTTTAAGAAAATTTTTTTATGTTTGTTCTTAATGCATTAAAGTGTTATTATGAGGGATAATAATCATATGTGTTGGGACTTTTCAAGGAATCATATATGTTGGATTTGAAAGAATTTTTTTTATGATTGTTCTTAATGCATTAAATGTTATTATGAAGGTAAGACTTGGGGGTTAGGAGAAGTTAATAAATGTTAAGGTTTTTTTTTTAATTGCGATTTTTAAATGTCTTTTTTTTTATTTTTTATATTATATTAAAGTTTAATATTTTGATAATAATCATATGTGTTAGACTTTTCAAGAATTTTTTTTATGCTTGTTCTTAATGCATTAAAGTGTTATTATGAGGGATAATAATCATATGTATTGGGACTTTTCAAGGAATCATATATGTTGGATTTGAAAGAATTTTTTTTATTATTGTTCTTAATGCATTAAAGTGTTATTATGAAGGTAAGACTTGGGGGTTGGGAGAAGTTAATAAATGTTAAGGTTTGTTTTTGAATTGCGATTTTTAAATGTCTTTTTTTATCTTTTTTATATCATATTAAAGTTTAATATTTCGATAATAATCATATGTGTTAGACTTTTCAAGGAATTAAACGTCTTTTTTTTATTATATTATATTAAAGTTTAATATTTTGATAATAATCATATGTGTTAGACTTTTCAATAATTTTTTTTATGCTTGTTCTTAATGCATTAAAGTGTTATTATGAGGGATAATAATCATATGTGTTGGGACTTTTCAAGGAATTCATGTGTTGGATTTCAAAGAATTTTTTTTATGCTTGTTCTTAATGCATTAAAGTGTTATTATGAGGGTAAGACTTGTGGATTGGGATAAATTAATAAATGCTAAGGTTTTTTTTTTAAAAAAAAATCAAAAAATCAGAAAAATTAGATTGGGAGATTGGAGCTCCCACAAAG
>NW_021025991.1:888285-924375 GCF_004153795.1 Camellia sinensis | reverse complement strand
GTGAGGGCGGAGTGAGCTTAGTGGTCTACTTGCTAGCTTTTTGAGTGGTGAGTGTGATGAGACCCAGATTGTATTGCCGAGGGTGGTTTGTGAGTATTCAGATGTTTTTCCCGACGATCTCGTTAGTTTGCCACCTCACCGAGAGATAGAGTTCTCTATTGATTTAGTGCCCGGCACAGCGCCGATTTCTATAGCACCTTATCGTTTTGCCCCAGCCGATTTCTATGGCACCTTAGATCATGTGGTTGCATTTTCTCTCTGTCAAATTCCATTCATGTGGGGGATTGTTGGAAAAATGGTTAATATAGGCATATTTTGGGCCAACTTTTAGCATAAAATTGAGTGGGCCCCGAACGTCTTTTTGGGCGGGTCCGAAGAGGTGAAGTGTTCTTTGCCGCGTGGCAAGTCACACGGTGAAGACGGTTCGTCAAAACCATCTATGAGTGAATGGGAACATGACGTCGTTTCGGGTTCGTGGAATGGACATTTAAAGTTTTAAAATGGGTTTCCTTGTGAGGCTTGTCCCACATTGAAACTTTAAGAGAGTTTATTTGTGTATATAAGCTCTAGCCTACAACACTTGGTTTGGGCCCCAAGGGGCACCTCAAGTTTGTAGAAGGGAGGAGTTATGGACAAAGTGAACCTTAGCCCAAACCAACACGCGCGCGTGCTGCCGTCCGTTCGTCCGGCCGGGTGTGGGTGTGGGTCGGGTCAGTTCTAATATTAATTTTTTGGACAAAATTTATTTGAATTTTAAATGAAATTAAATTCAAAGTTTGTGCCAAATATTTGAATTAATTTTCTATCCATGTTTTATGCCTCTTCCAGTCCGAATTCTGTTTTCTAAACTGTTTGAACAGTGCTAAATAACTTCCCAGCAGTTACTGATTTGTAACTGCCGAACAGATTCAAAAATCTGGCTGCAAATCTGTTTGTTTTATAACTGCATCTGTTCAAAAATAGTTTACACCTGTTCATTTCAAATTTGTACCTATTCCGATCTATATATTGTAGACTTGTTTCTACAGATTGGGGTTGATAAAAACATCCATAATTCTGTCCAGAGGTTTCAAAAAATTCAGACAGATTCAAGGTCTGTCCAGTTTACATTTTGAATTTGTACAGAACAGTTTCATATCTGTACAGGCTGCTTACATAGCTGATCGGACAAATTTATTTGCCAATAAATACCAGCCATTTTGTAGCAGTCTTGAGGCCCAAAAAAATTTGGTCTGAAATATTTTCTTGCTGTCTAGTTTTTATCTTTGGTGCATTATTCTTCATTTTAGTTTTAGAATAAAATTCAGAGAGTTAGAACACAGGTTTGGTTCGCCGAACAAATTGTTTGGAGTGCTACTATAATTTGTGAAGATCATTGTATCCTGGGAGATAGACGCCACTCAACCGTAAACACCGTAGCAGGGCGAATCTGTCTTAAGGACAGAGTGTCACACACTCGACTTGCTCTTTGAATCTTTTAATTCCGTTCAAAAAATAAATTCGGTACATTATTTATTTATTTTGTTTGATTTAATTTTCATTTTATTTATTTGCATAGAAGATTGTTCCAACAGTTTGTCATTTTGAAAATCTCTTTGCTGAGATTGATGGGAACGCCCTTGGACGATGAAATGGATCCAATAAGATTATGTACCTCTTCTTCGCGTACCCGCTTCAATGATTGAATTCGCTTGACACATAAGAGTTGTGTGACGAAGATCTTTCACATTTGTCTCCAGTGATCGTTATAGGGAGAGAAGATGATGGTGGAGTCATGGTATGGCATGACCGCCACGGCATGAACAATAGGCCTTTGGGCGAAGTTAAGTTCATGGGTCTTCAAAACCTGTTCTGCAACTTTTGCTGTTGAAATCACCATAGCTAGAAGCTTTCCCAGCTGAAGATGCATAATGGGTCCATATTTCTCCGCCAAGTCTGTCAAGACATAGGATCGGACAGTGCCGATTAAATGGTGCAAGTGCCCAATAAAGGAAAGCTTTGGAGGCCTTGGTGGCAATCTTGTGTTGTTGTTGAGGAGTTGAGACTTACTTCTCCTCCAGTGTTTGAGAATGGCCAAAAGAAAGAGTAGGAAAGTAAGCAAGAGAGGCAAAGAAAGAAGATGGAGCATCATGGATAACTTTTCTGTTTGTTGGGTTTAGTTTTTTCTAAGCTGAGGTAGGTTTTATAGGGCGTAGCAAGCAGGCAGGCGTCATTCTTTCCATCAGAAAAAAAAAAATTTCTTCTCATTAATATAAGCAATGCTACAATTTCCAAACAAAAAATTCAAAAAAATCCTAGAATTTCACATAATTTTTTTTTTTTAAAGATTCATTTGGGGTAAGACCCACAACACTAACTTCTAATGAGCTCTAATGATGTGGAAGAGAATATATATATACAAAAAAAAAAAAAATCAAGGCCGAAACATCACATCACAGTAAGGCCCACCCCCATTAGAGCTTATTAGAGCTCCTTCATTAGAGCTCCCAATCATTTTTCACTTCTAATATAGATCATTGATTTGAAATTAATTGTAATTTTTTTGACATTTTTCTGATGCCATAGACTTTATGTATTAATATTGGTTATAGTTGTGTTACAGAGTATTTATTTATTTATTTTCCCCTTAATATTCCATAAAAGAAAATTATTTATGAAAATAACACACTTTTGAAATTATTTATCAAACTAATTGCTTTCATAAAATCGTAGGTTTAAGTTCCACTTTCATCTTAAAATCGCAACTTGAACCTGTGATTTCATGTCGACATATCTCCTTGGTAAATTCCTGACACGTCTGCATGTCGCTGACATGGCAGAAAGAAATCGCATCTTGAACTTGCGATTTCAAAATTGCATTTTGAAGTTGTAATTTTATAATAAAATTGGAGTTTGTGAAATTAGATTTTGAAGATGAATTTATGGAAAAAATAATTCAAGTTTCAATTTCATAATAAAATTGGATTGTGAAGATTGTATGAATAATGAAAATTCATTTCACTTTTAAGTTATAATTTAAACTTTGAATCATGATATTTTCTTGCAAACATATTTTAAATAGAGAAAAAATATATATTTTCTAGCAAGCATTTTAAATAAGATGAAAAATTTGCAAGAAAAAAATAGAAAAATTTAAATTTTAGTCATGGATAAGTTGTTCACATTCAAATTTTCTTATATTTTTTCTAATTAATAAAAAATATTAGTTACACTATTGGTGAATTTTACTTTGTACGACTTTTATGTGAAATTAACTCATACAAAGTTAATTTTTATTTGCTATACCTTACAATGTTGAAACTTTATTTTTGTTTTTCGGCGTTTGGTTGACACTTGAAACAAAAATATATAAATGAGAAATTTTGATTCAATAAAGTATTATTTATGACTTTTTAGTGAGCTAAAATAGTTATTTGAAAAGGTTAAATGTGTTGAAAAGATAGTGATAAGATATTAGTCAGAAAATGGAGAGGTAGAAATGCAGTCCTGACCTTCAATTCTACATAAGCTATGAAGGATAGGTATGATCAACTGAAAGGGTGGGTTTATGATTGGTGTGATTTAGTAACATAATGGAGAAAATAAAAGAATCTTAAATAGAAGAGATGTGTTGGTTGTGCTATTATGGAGTTCTATTTAATTTATGGAATGCTAACACATTCAAAAGTATTGGTAGCTTGTGGGGTGAGGTAATCCAGTTTGTTGAAGTTAACAATACAGATTCTCTTGAGTATGACAAGGTCAGATTGATAACAAATAACATGAAGCCTATAAATACACTGATAAGTTTGGAGTATAAAGGAAGCATATACCCTATTAGGATATGTGAAACCTTTGATTTTCATGAAGATATGGCACTCAAATTTAGTGCAGGGAAAGATCAAATCTCTATTAATGGGGAAAAAAGAGTTTGGAGACAAAAAAATGGTGCTTTCTTCGAACTCAAACAAATCAAATGAGTCATCATCAACCAGCAATCAGTGTGTAAAGAGAAATGTTTTTTATGGAGGATCTGTGCTAAACTTGGTGCAAATGAAATCTCTTAATTTAAGGAGTGTGCTTGGCCCACAACATAAATATGGGCATGTTCATTCATTATTTTGGAGGCCTAAATCCACTGCTATAGATCTTAGAGTTCCTATTGGAAAAAAATAAGATTATGCAAGTATCCTAGGAGTCAAGTTCACTTTTCTCTTTTGGGCCAAAAGGAGTAGTGCAAAGGGCTGGCGTTGTTGAAAAGTCTTCTATTTCGATAGTGAGTAGCAATTCGATCAAGATTGAGGAATCTTCTAAGAGGTATGAGGGTGGAGGTGTTCATAAGGCCTCATATCCCAACAATGCAAGTGAAATGAATAAAGAAAGGAAAAAGAAGTTACTGAAAGCATCATTGGTACTTCCAAAATTCAAGAGATGGGGTATTGGTTTAAGGTGATTGTTTGTTTTGAGGATCTGAATTGGAACAGGATTTTATTTGGTATGAGGTGTAGATGGACCGTTAAGATCGGTGTTTTGGGTGGTTATTATTTCCTTTGCTTTTTGTTTGTTTGGTTGGTTTCTGTCCAGCCATGGTGTAGTACTAGTAGATGATTAGCTTTCTTTCTGGTCCCAACCTAGTTGGAATTGTCTAGTTTGCTTTGATGCTTTTGGCACTCGCCTTTCTTTATTGATGTTCATCTTTGTATTTTGTACATCTGATTTTCATTAATAAATTTTCTTTTGCTGATAAAAAAAAAAATCAAAATCAACACCTCTTCTTATTTCCATTTACCTTCTATGCCATAGTTCTAAATCGCAGTATCAAGTAACGTAACGGTATCAATCGCGGAGTATCGGAGTTGGTAGTATCGGCTAGTACGTATCGGGAATTGGGTGTCACGGTCATGAAATTTTAAAAATCATTAGCAATCCCTTTAAAACTCAATTTTATGCATTTTTTTTTTTACTCTTTTAGCCTTAACTTGTCACATTTTAATCAAAATTTTGATATGTATGAGCACTTTCAACTCATTTTTAACTAAATGATATGTATTTATTTGAGTCTCAATTATAACTTTCAATTATCTACAATAACAGTTTTCAATTGACAAATATTGTAATTCTAATTTACTTAGTAACAATAATACATTTAAAATCAAAAATCAAAAATCTTATTGGAATAAACCTCTTTACTTAAAATAAAAAAATAAAAAAATAAAAATAAAAAATAAATAAATATCTAAATCTTAAGCATTTACACCAAAGCAAGACACAAATAAAAATATAAAAAAATAAAAAACAATGAACAATGTACAATGAACAATAACAAACCTTTCCACTAACCTTCTTTGTGCAAACTTTTGACAGATCTTGATTTGAATATTTATTTTTCTTGTTTTTTTTTCCCCTTGCTCACTCAACATATATATATATATATATATAAATATAAATAGAGGTGTAGTGTAGGTGTATAAACAAATAAATAGGGAGAAAAAAAAAACCTAAACATTTACACTAAAACAAGACACACATACACACACGTACACACAAAAGGCAGGGGGGAGAGGAATGAAATGTAAAGCAGAAAACAGAGCATAGCACAACAACTCACCAAAAATAGAGCACAAGTGTTGACAGCACAAATTACAACTTGCAACTCAGGGACAAACCTTCTTTCAAGAAGCTTGAAGGTTGAAGCAAACTCCACAGCCCAAAGAAGCTTAGATCTTCTAGGTTCTCTACGCTAATTTTCATTCGTACCAGTGACAACTAACCTGTATCGGACTATATCGCCCCACGTATCAGATTCAGGCCACTACGTACAGGGATTCGGATGCCATGGCTCCAATTTTCATTCTCACCGCTATACCGATCCATATTCAAATCGGTGCTTTGATTTTTCGGTACGAATACTAACCAATATTTAGATCTATGTTCTATTCAACTCTCTCTCTCTCTCTCTCTCTCTAAACTCTACAAATCAATGGTGTTAAGTGGTCAAGGTTGGGTAATGAAACAAGAGGCATTGGGGTTGGGAGAGGAGGGTATGGGATTTGGAGTTCGCAAATGGAAGGGAAATGGGGCTTTTGGGTAATGAGAGGGAAGCAAGGAGGGGAAGAAAGGAGATGGAGTGGTAGGTGTGTTGTAAGGGGTGATAGTTGGTGTTGAGGAAGGGATTATAGGTGGCAACAAAGAAATGCAAGGGGTTAGCAAGCATCAAGGAAGGAAGGGAGAGGTGGTTGGTTGGCTTCAGTGCCTGGGATGACAACTAGTGGTTAAAGGGTTGGTGGGGGTATGTCAATTGTTGTTTTTGCTTGGCTTTGGTTGGTAATTCACCAACTTTTCTAATGGTATACTAGTAAGGGATTGGGTAGTCATATTATTGCCAACCTAGTTGGGATCCATATTTTTTCTTTTCTTGATGTAATGAGTTCTTTGTTTATCAATAAAGGTTTTAATTTGTCGATTAAAAAAAAAGGATTGTGGGGGTAAATTTGAAATTATTTCCAGTGTTAAAGAAATAACAAAATAGAAATTTAAAATTGAGGTTCTTGAAATAACTCCCTTGTTTTTTTTTTTGTTTTTTTTTGGAACCACTCAAATTTTTTTTTTAAAAAAGAAAATTTGCCAAGAAAAAAATGAAAACGATGAATCTTTTCAAAATTTTCTATGTTTTTTTATTTTTGAAAACACACAAAAACAATTTTCAAGGCCTTGCCAACAAAAATACCAGATAGAGCACGTAATTAAAATTCAAAGATATGTACATAAAAATATATTGTACGACAAAAGATTCATCTTGGATATGTTGTGAATCACTCTTAAAATAAATTTCAACCACACAATCTCTCTTCTTCTTTTTGTGTGTGTGTGTGTTTGTGTGTGTCACTTAGCAAACACCTTCTACATAGCAAGTTCTAATTTCTTAATTATATATACGTCCAAATACGAAGTCATTTATATATGCTAACCACATAGAGCTGCAAAATTGAAAGGTCAGTTATTTCCAAGCAAGCTCGAAAAACTCTTGAAACCATATCCAAGCTCTATATTGAGCTGCTATATATATGAGTCCGTATCTCTCCTAGCATTTACAGATAGATAATATGCATATATGCATTATGCTATGATATGCTGGTAATAACTACAAAATCTAATGCAACTACTAGATAGGTACAGAAGCTTTTTCATGGTTGGAATTGGATTCAGAGTCGTCCAGGGTTATCATCCCAATCAAACTCACCAGAGGCAAACACTGACTTCAGGAATTCTTCACCATCTTGCTGCAAACAAAAATCAAAACCGTATTTCGGTGAGGAAATTTTCCAGGAATATCAAACTTCAAAATGAAATCTCAACATGTGGGAAAGACTAGGAGAACCATGACTCCTTGACTTTAAGGGTAAGTTTGGCAACATTAATTGTAGTCAAAAAGTCCAAAAATTATACAAAAAAAGTGAAAAATTCTCTTTTTTATATATTTTTTGCGCCTTTTTTTCTTTACTATTCCCAAACCGATAAATGAGTGTAGTTAAGCTGAAATCTCTTAATACAATAGAGTGCATGGGCATGGAATCGCAATTCGTAATACATTATGTAGTGAGCTCAGGCCCAAAGAGAGGGTCCGTGGGTCGGCCTATCAGCTCATTCCAATAGACTCTTTAGAGCCCAGCCCAAAACCAGGCATATAAAGTCTAATTTCATATGCAGGTACATCTCTCTCTTTTCTTTCTTTTTCTTTCTTTTTTTACAAAATAACTTTTTTGTGTATGTGTGCATTTTTAATAAAAGAATAAAATTAAAACTAATAAACTAAATGAGTAGGATGCCAACTATAATATTAATAATTATATTGTCACCAGATTAATGATACATATAATTTCATAACATAACCATAATGTGTATTAATTTCACAATTCAATAAATAATGTTTATTTTTAATTTTTTTATGATTCAATATAAAAATCTAATTTTTGTAATGCATTTTAAAAAATTTTATTATAAATAAATTTTTAATTTAAAAAAGAAAAGAAAAGAAATTTGAATTAAAACTCAAATTAGGCTCATATGGCCAAGCTGGGCTTTGGACTTACCCGAAGGCAACGTTGGCTTTGAAAGATTTTTTAACCTATTCATCAGTCAAAACTCATGGTTTGGGTCTTATATTTAAGTCTCAAAAATGTTAGAGAATCAAAAAATTTTACCAAAAATTCTATCAAATGTTTCACATGGATGTGAGACTCACATGAAATCTACTTTGTATGAGTCTCACACCCATGTGAGAGACATTTGGTAAAACTTTTGATAGAATTTTTGAGATCTAATATTACTCTTAAATCCCAGCCGATTCCCATGACTTAGTTGAGATCATTTAAATTTACATTTTGTAAATGATTGGGAATTAAGATACAAGAAAATGCCTACTTTAATAATAATGGTGTAATTAATCTAAAATTTAAAAAGATTTAGAGAACCACATTATACAGTTTATTTATCAAGGGAAGGAGTTTCAAATCAAGTAGACACAAAACTTGCCTGACTAGGGTTCTGCTCAAATGATGGAACATATTTATCTGATTGACTCTTGACACTGCCAAAGTTTGAGACCATCTCACTACCACCAGGTTTCTGAATGAACTACTTTGGAGTAAAATGAAACATTCATATATAAAAAGTATATATATATATTCATTCAATCAACCATGATATTGATTATGGATTAATTAAGTGGGTACATGCCTGTCCAAGGGACTGCTGGTTCACTAATGGGTTAGCTTCCACATGATATTGACTGAAAGAACCATCTTGCTGTTACACATTTAAAAACCAAAAAACAGAAAGAGAGATTATTGTATCACTTTATGCAGTCTGGGATAGAAAATATAAAATTCCAAGAAGATTAACAATTTTTGTTTAGGTAGTAAAAGTAACAGAAGCTTTTTCCATACCTGAGTTGGAGATTGAATGTTGATTTGGTTCAAGAAATTAAAGCTAAGATCATCTTCTCCAAATGGTTGTATGAAAGAGTTGCTATCAAAGTCTGAGACATTATTCAACAGACCAAAGAAACGGTCACTTTCTCCTCGTTCATTCCCAAAACTGTTTTGTTGCACTAGAGGTGTGGGTGGCATTGGGATCACTGAATTATTTTCTCGTTGAATGGCACAATTAAATGTTGTTGGCGAGACTTGACCTTGGCTCTGAAACCCATTAGAAGTGATCATTCCTTGTGCCAAATGATCACCAAAATTGCCACTCAACAACGGCATAGTAATCATACTTTCATTATTTTGTTTCCCATTCATCAAGAAATTGTTACTGTTATAATTTTTTGATGCCTCCCCACCCTTAAATCCTAATCCAACAAGCCTCCCATCACCGGCCATTTGGTATCCAGCATAATTATTTTTGTAGGAATTGCTATTGGGTTTAGGTTTAAGGTTCAAGTTATTAGAACTGTTGAAAGCCCCCATTTTTCCATAGCCTGTGACACCGATATCATCGTAGCCGTGAACTCCAGATGTAGTAGAATTGTAGTTCAACATGCCATTGTTAAAGCTCTGTGTCTGTGGTGCTAGTTGATTCTTTTGTTGGTACATTTCGAACAAATTTGGACCAGGGCGTTTATTTTGCTTGGGTTTTTGTAACGGTTGAGTACAAACCATCACTATAAAAAAAAATATGGCAGCGTGTTAGGAAAAAAATGCTACTAAAAATTTAATTTTTAGTTGTGGTCAATAACTGCTACGATAGCCCATCTATAGCAGTATTTTTCAAGCCACTGCAATAAAAAACGCTGCTAAAACCTGATTTTCTTGTAGTGCCTCCATATCGCAGCTGCGATCTATTGAACATTGAGGAAGAAGGTTGTCCTGATGCGAAAGTTGATCGAAAGGTCCTTTCAACCATGTTCCTTTCACTGGCAGATTGAATTTTATAGCTTGCATCAGAAACTCGCTTCAAGAAAATTCGATACTTCTGCAAATTCATCATATTCATTCCATCATTATTGAGTTTAGACAATGATTACTGCTACAAAGTACTAAGAACTATAATTATTTCACTCAGATCTTGCTTCTCATTGATCTCAGTCATTGGTTGCTGTTGCCATAACGGTTGCGATGGCGCAATTATAGTTGCAGATGTAAAGGACATAGCGTAACGGTTGCGGTAATCAAAACCGTAATGTTATTTTTTTTTTCGCAAAATTTTAAAAAAAATTACCAATATACATTTATTGGGGTTTAAAATAGATTTTGATCAATTTTTGTTAGTTTTTAAGTATGATACAATATATTTCATATTTTTAAATCACTATAAAAGAAGATTTTAATTTTATTTCAATAGTTAATAAGTTTTAAACAATTGATTTTAAATATTTACAAATTTTTTTGACCAACACATGAACTAAATAAAAAATATTCACAATTATTAAAAGAATAACACAACTTTTTTACTTGGTATTTTACCCATAAGGCTGTATGCATTAATATAGATTCACACAAACCTTCCCAATTAACACAAACATTCCCACTTTATAGCTAGCTAAATAAAATTATTTACAATTAAGTATTAAATGAAATGAATATAAAAATAAAAATTGTGCCATAAACAAAAATTATTTTTGAACTACTAATTTTATTTATTTTTTAAAAGACATTTTTTTAGACAACATATTACAATGGAAAATAAAAAATATTTATAATTAAATATTAAATAAAATGATTATAAAAATAAATACAAACACTTTTTAAATATTTTTTATTTTACATGTTAATATAATAAAATAAAAATTAAAAAATAAATTATAAATAAGAAAAATTCATATAAGATTTTTTATTTTATTTTTTTTGGTTTGAAACACTTAAATATTTGTTCTTTTTTTTGTAAGCTTGTTCATTTATTTATTTTTTTTTGAAAAGGAAACTATTCAAAATATTATAAAAAAGTGTAACGGACCGTTACGGTACTGGTACGACCATTACGTAACACCGTCACGACTGGTCCATTTGGAAGTTAAGAAATAACTGTATATTTAATGGAATTCAGCCTAGTGGGTCTGAGTTATGTGAGATTATTACGATCAGATTTGCTCTTTGGATTAAAGTTTCATTATAGGGGATCATGTGCTCTGTCATGGATTTAATCAACAATCTGGATCAGATTAAGGATTGTAGTTGAGGGCTGCTAGCTGGTTTATTACCTTAGCCTACCACCATCTGGTGTGTATGGCTTGTTGTTATCTGGTTTGTATGGCAATAGGTTGGTGCTTTGGTCTGCTGCCTCATTTTGTCAACTATTGTATGCAGTTTAGCTGTTATGGAGTTAGTTATGGTTGATGTTAAGGTGTTTATGGGGTGTGTTCTGTACTATTGCTCCTCTATTTTGTTGAATCTTTGCTAGCCTTGGACCTGAGTTAGCATGTGTGTTCCTCTTAGTGCCAACCTAGTTGGGATTATAATGAATCACTTTGATACTTCTTGTTTCTTGCCTTTTTCTATTCAAGTAATCTTCACACTTAGATGGTTTTTCTTCTTTGTCAATACAGTTCCTTTATTTGTTGATAAAAAAAAAAGAACGTACCACCGAAACGGCCGTTACAAATATGAATTTCCGTCATACCGCTATAGCAGCCGTAACAAGTGGTGGTAAGCACCACAACTGTTATGTAACCGCGTTACATGACGGTTGCGACTGCTTTTTAAAATCTTGGTTGCAGTGGATAAAGTTTTCTAGTATCTCCAATTGTTTAGGTTTTTTTTATTTTCCTTCTTGATAAACACACGCAAAAGTACCTACATTGTTTATTTTAACTACTTATTTATAATATTTTTGGTACTTGAAAGATTATGCATCCAATTTCAAGTATATGAAGTAATTTTGGTAACAAGGGATGACCATTTATTTGCAATTTAGTGTTTCATGAGCGAAGTAGCACAAGTTCTGGGGTGTGTGTGTAGATCATCAATATTCTAATGTTACTAAGTTTCATATCTTAAGCTTGTAGATTGACATGTTAAAATAGAAATGTTTGAGGTAAGTTAAATTTTCTAGACCGTTTTGCTTCTTGATTTTTAGTTTATTACAAAAGAAGCAAGATTGTATATTAATATAGATTCAAGAGATGACAAACTGAGTTATATATAAAAGATAAATCATTTGTAACGAAATATAACAAACCTGTAAATGACTGGCAACATTTTCTCTAGTTAATCCTGGCACATTCATGAGCTCAAGAATTTTCTTTGGAACAGCCCCTGGATATTATTAAAAGAAAAAAAAATAGAAAAAGAAAAGAAAAAAAAAGAAAAAACAATCAGGAAGGGTATCATTATAAAGTAAATGGGAGAGCTATGAATATACAAGTCAAGATTAAAGAATTAGAAAAATTAGCTAGAGAAATCTCTTACTTTCAAGGCCTATGCTTCTAATGGCTTCCAAAAACTGGCCGTGGAGTGCATTTGTCCAGACAACCTTTGCCTTCTTCGGGGTAGTACAATCGTCCTTGTTTTCTCCCTTGTCAAAATTGTTTGTGTCCTTTGGCGGGGCTTTTCTCTTAGACTCCTTTGTGCTTTTCCTATACTTGTTTGCAGACGATGTAGACTCTACATCTTCATTGGAACCTTTGTCAGTTTGGGATGTTTCTTGAACCGACATTTCTTCGTTACTCCCAATTTCCTCGATAATGGTTTTGCCTTTCTTCTTTGCAACTGTATATTGCCATAAATTTTTCAAGTCATCTCGGGCAATCGGTTTTACTATGAAAAATGCACCCCCGCTTTGTAACCCCTTTAATATGATACTGTCTTTATTATCAATCAACATAACTGCAGTAGGAAAAAAATTGGCCACGACCCAACAAAAGCTTAATATATACTAAACAAAATCTACAAATGTTTAAGTTACAATTATGTATCCCAATGGAGTACATATGAAAAAGTTTCCTTTTTTTTTTTGATCGGCAAATGTTAGTTGTTAGTTTGTTAGATTAGCACCTATGAGAGAAAATCTTCTCACTCTTGGCAAAACACCTAAGTGCTTGTACTCCCTTAATTCAACCCCTCTAAGAGGAATTGAACTCATGACCTCCTTAGGACTAAGCCTTAATAAAGACATGGTGGCCATACAAAAAAGTTCTCTTATTGATTGTGTTGAGGTGTGGTCATGTGATACTGGTGGTTTTGTCACATATTTGCTATTAAAAATCTTTTTAATTTTATCCCAAGAAGTGAAAACAGCTACATAGCCGCTATGAATTAATGGAAAAGAAATTAAAGTATGACAGTAAAAGTGTCTTTGTTCCTCTTGTTAGGATCCAATATAGAAAATGATTGATAGCCAAAAAGGCTTGACAAATTGGGGGGCCAAAAAAAAAAAATTTAGTCAACTCTATTGGATCATCAATTTCAATACAACAATGCGAAAGTTGTAATTTCTTTTTTTCAATAGTAATAGTTTAAAATGATATATATATATATATATATCCTCAAACGAATTACAGTACTATTAAACAAGATGTTTTATTTACTGTTTTATGTATTAGTAAATTTCAAGATGATACTTTAAATCAAAAATTTTTACTTCGTGTTGATTGTAAATCTGCTAAATATGTTTTAGAAAAAGATGTTCAAAATCTTGCTAGTAAGTAAATTTTTGCCCGATGGCAATCTATATTAAGTATTTTTTATTTTGACATTAAATATATTCTTGGTTGTCAAAATTCTATTCCTAATTTTCATACCAGAGAATTTTTGCAGGGTGGATCATAATGCCTATTCCCTCTATTTCATCCCATAAACAGAAAATTAAACACTACAAATCCCTGATTAAGCATACTACTAGTGGCCTTGCCTTTCTCCAATCAACCCATTTACCTTCTAAAAGAGCCCAGTACATACAATTTCATCGGATTAAAGCTCAGAAACAACAACTTGCTCATTATATTAAATGTTTACACGAACATATTGATCAATTAGATATCCTCAGTGGATGCTAATTTATCTCCTCTATTTCACAGATGTCTCGTCCACGGCCTCCTTCTAAAGCCTTGGTCCCATCTAGAAAACTGTTTGTTCCTCCTCTATTGGAGTTAGTCACCAAATACCATCCTGCTAAATTGGTTAACCGTTGCCAAATTCTTGGTAGCATTCCTAAACCTAGTTATACATCTGCTTTGGCTACTAATCCTTTTGCTTTACCTAGTCAAGAAGTTACTCCATACCCTCCTAATCCTATTAAATCAACCCGATCTGATTATGTTAAATCTACCACTACTAATCCCTTTTTCAAAGAACCTAGTCACCCAAAGAGTCATACTGTTCATGATCTGGTTAAATCTTATTTTCCTCCTGGATGGCATTTTGTACCTCTCTATCCAGAAAAGACAATTACCTTCTACGAAGACATCCTGTTCAACCATCAGTCTATTGTGATTAAACCCATTTATGATTGCACATACACAAGTAAAATTGTGTACCATTCACTCTACATTCACAACTTTGTTTCTCTAGATGATTGGGGTTCTCCTTACCAACTAAGAGATTTTCCTGATCATTCAATTCAATATAGTTACTATGATTACATTGATGCTTGGTTCAAAGTTAAGTTGAGATATTATTTTCTGTCTCTATTTTAAATTTTCCATCATTTCAAAACCAATTTTGTGTTCATACAAAACTGCTTACACACTATACAACCTGTGAAAGACAGTAGATGCGCGTTCGCCCCTTGAATTTTAATGTCATTAATGTAAAAAACTAGAGCAGTATTATTAACATTTATATGCCAAATAATAATAAATGGATTTACATGGAATACTTTCTTTGGAAAATCACATGATCTATCATATCTTTTAATTTAATGTCTATTTCTATGTTTCTCCTTTCCACATTAGGAGTTCTTTTTAAAAAAAAAATCACAAGTTTTTGGCTTCTAATGGTTAATAGAAAGGCAACAAGCATCCATAGTTTACTTAAATTTGTAAAAAATATCACTTAATAAAAAGTTCTCGTTCTAAAATTTTGTTTGGAGATATATTTGACAGGTTGAGATGAGCTAAATATTTGGCCAGCCATGCCTTCTTCCAAGATAGTGGATGAATCAAATATGTGAGTTAGAATCTATGAATTGCAAGATTCATAATGCTCAAATTTATGAGTTCAACATTATGCTTGTTAGCTATTCTTTGGATACTGTCCTTTTTTAATTATTATTTTAATGACTAAAGACTGTAGTACTAGTGCAAAGAAAATTGTGTTTTTCTCTAGTTGGAACTACTTTTGTTTAATTATCTTTTAGCTAATAACAACTTCTATTTAAAACAAGCATTTTAGTTCTAAATCTTTGGCTATATCCTAAATATTTCTACAATCTTTCTTGTCTCCATTAGTAATATAATCAGCCCTTGAAGTAAAGAGACAAGCATGTTAGTATTTAAAGGTTTTGTCAGGCTTGTAATAGTCATTGTCTTCTTTTCCTCATCTTTGCACTCAATTTGTTAAATATGATCATAGATTTGTAATCCCAAAAATTGATGAGTAATTAAATTGTTTTCATAACTAACATATTTAGAGCATTTACTAAATTTAACAAGGTTGTCGTTATACGGAATACGACGTGTACGGAATGTCCGAAATAATGGTGAAACCTTGTATTGTGAAATTCTGCAATATCACACGTGTCATGAATTTATCGTTATTATTAGATTTTCTTGGTGCAAACGATAGAAACTTCTCAATCATGTAAAGTTGACTTCTGTTGCCGAGATATTTATTAGCCGTTGATCAATTTTCTAGTGCAAGACGTGAGATACCGAAAAAAAAACAAGGTAAAATGCCCAAAATATCATTTCTCTTCATTTACAAAGCTTCCAGTTTTATTCATAAAAAGAAAAAATGTACACAATTTTATTCTTAATTTTTTGTTTTTTTTTTTTAGAAAAGGAATCACTTTCTTAAATTTCTTGGTAATTTTCATCAAATTGTAGATAGCAAAGAGGGTGATGTCCAATTTCTTATCACCTACAATTCCATGTAAACAATGGAAGAAGATTCAAAAACTCAATATTTGTGCAGGGAAATGTGCCATAATAACATGACCAACACCACAATAGAAGATTCATGAAGGTCAAGTGTAGGAAGAACATTTGTCATCATGGGCTAGTGGAAATTCATGTATTCTTTTCGAATAAGCCATCCACAGAGATAATGTTGGTTCTCAATAATAAATGAAAGGTTTATCCCCTTATCTCTTTATTAGTTACTGAGTAATCAATTCATTTAATTTTTGTACAAATAAAGAATAATGATTCATATCTCTGATTTTGCTCTTCCAATTTCACCTCTAATGATATGGAATTAAGAATGTTAAAGATGAGAGAGAGAGGAGTGTAAGAACACTTAACATGGGAGTGGACCACTTCATTAGAAGTGGAATTGAAGAGACAAAATTAGGACAATGTAGCACCACTCACAAATAAATTGATAAAGGGAAAGCTGCTTTGGAATTGACCTTATCCCAATAATTATGTTCACACAATCTGCATACGCAAAAGGGTTAACAAATTTCTTCTCATCTTTTAAAACGAACAGTTGACTTGTGTGAAATATGGGATTGAGCAAAATAAATAAATAAAAATATAATATTTCGTAAATTTTAATTGAATTATTAATCACGACAACAAAATTGAGTTTTACGGCTCTACATTAACGACATATATTAAATGCAAGCTGTGGTTTTTCACTTTTACGGCTTACTTTTTTTGCATGTTGTAAATAATTTTCCAACCGCAGCATGTCTATTGCGTAAGCTGTGAATGCTAATAATGATGATTTTTTTATGGCTTGCAATGTTAGCCGTAAATAATAAATGTTCTACGACGCGTATATGGCATGTCGTTAATACATCAACTATTTACGACACACGTACACTAGTCGTTAAAAATATTAAACATTTCACGGCGCACAAAAAATCAGCCGTTAAAAATATTATACTTTTTACGACGTACAAAAAGTCAGCCATTAAAAAATACATTTTTCACAACGTACATATGCTAGCCGTTAAAAATATTTTACTTTTCACGGCATGCAATTTCTGTCGTGACTAATATGACCAAAATAAAAATAGGTGCCAAAATGAAATACTCTGGCACCAAAATGGTAAAATGAAATACTCTACGAATTGGGCATAGCTCTCTCACTCTACAGATGCTATCTCAATCTGTTCGTCTCCCTCTCTCTCTGTCTCTCATGGCGATTTCAAGGTCCCGAACCAAAACCCTAAGTTTTCCCCCTTTTTTCTAGATTGGAACTTGGAAGATCTTCACCACTCTTAGAAAAAGTTGGAACATTGTTTTTTTTGTTCTTCTTAGCAGATCGTTACCCCCCTCTCTCTCTCTCTCTCGGTAAATCGTTGAAGAAGAAGAAAACATGACTGCATTGAGTGTAGCCACCAGACACTGCAAGAAAGCAATGAAATTGGGAATCTCTCTTGCGCAGAGGCTTCAACTCCTCCAGATGGTTTGTTTTCTCTCATTTCTTGCTTTGATTTTTTGTAAAACCCTAAAATTTGACAAACAATGGGTGCGTATATGTATATTGAATTTGATGTTTGTAAAAATAGCAAGACAATGACGAAGAGGCTAGGATAAAGTTGCTGAGGAACAAGAGAGAGGCGGTGATGAAGCAGATGAGGCATGACATTGCTGTACTTCTTTGGTCTGGTTAAGATGCCACTACTCGCATTTGGGTGTTTCTTCTTTAATTTTCATTCTTTCATTTCATCTCACTTTTATTGTTTTGTAATTAATCTGTGTGGAGCTAGCTATCCCTAAATTTGGTTTTGGGGTTTTTTTTCCTTTTGAAATGGAAACTACATATTAGAGCATCTTCAACCATTTACCAATTTTTTTTTGCCATCTAATTTGATTCATAATTTGAGTAAAAAAAACTTGATTTGAGGTTGAAGTTTTTTAGGTGGGAAGGTGTTGGTGATGATGGTTTGATGGTCTCATTGGAAATTATTTCAACATAAAAAACATCCATTTTCACCAATTTTGTTGACAGAACTATCAAATTTTCTTTTTATAAATAATTTTTCTAGGCAGAAACAAACTTGTTCCAAAAAAAAACCCAATCCTCCAAAACCTTTGGCCGATCAAATGAAGAATTCATGGTTTTATTTATAGAATCTCTTCCAACTGAACCCACATCACCGTCATAGTTTGGCAAAAACTATGTAAGATTGTGTTTGAATTTTTGATGAGTTTTGGTGGTGGTGATTTTTTATTTTGTTATGTTAGTGGCTTTTACCAAATAGGGAATCTCTTTCGAAAAAAATCAAATAGGAATTTGTGTTGGGATTTTGGTGAATGGTTTGGTTATTTCACTTATGTATCTAGCTATTGTCTATACTTCCATTTTTTTCTTATGTTAGTTTGAAGGGCATCCCCTACTCTGGTTTGGTTTCAGTGAGTAATGTGAAGCAGTACACTTGAGAACTAATATTAATGAGACTTATAATAATATGCACTTTTACAACTTATATTAATGAGAATTATTTATGATGACATCGACTCAGAATTTTCATTATATCTATAGGTGTCCAATGTGGTATGGTTTCTATAGGACAAAATGATATGTTTATAGAAGTAATTATGCATTGGCTTCTGGATATTATGCCTTACTTTCACTGTTTCATGGGTATTAAGTGCCATTGTTTGTATTTATTTTGTGGTTCACATGCCTAAATACATTATTTTGTGTTTGAAGAATATAAAGTCCTATTTATTGAGTATAGAGGATGGTTAGTGATTTTTATATATTGCTAGCTAAATCAGTCATTCCTTCAGAGAATGAGTGGTTCTTCTTTTCTTCTCGTGGAAGGAAGTACCCAAATGGCTCAAAAAGTAGGAGAGCAACTGAATCTGGCTATTGGAAAGCCACTGGGAAAGAATGAAATGTTAAGTTGGGATCTAATTTGATTGGCACGAAAAGGACACTGGTGTTCCACACAGGTTGTGCACCAAAAGAGGAGTGGACAGAATAGATAATGCATGAGTATTGTATGAATGAAAATCCTCAGGTGATGGTGTTAATACTTTTTGACAATATTTTATATTCTCATAGATGGTTTGGTTATTTCACCTATGCATCTACCTATGTATCTTAGGCATTAATTAGTTTTTACTTTTAATTAGTACATCGACAAAATTATAATTCTATTAGATGGAGTAAACAATACTAATCATTATAATTTTATTATTATTATTATTATTTATTTGAATAACTAAACTGTTTTTAGCAGCAAAGAGTAGACACAAATATTGCAGATGGCTGTGATGCTTTGAATCTAGGTGTGGCTGCTAATAGCCTTTGGTTGTTTTTATTTGTGGTGTTTGGCTTGGGGTTTGATCTTGTTGCAATGTGCACCTCTGTGTTTTCTTTCTTAATCTATTTGATATTTTGATTCATGAATGGTGCAGATTTCTATTATACTTTCTATGTCATAAATTCCTCAAAACTCTCATCAAAATACACCCTTGACATAACAGAGTATTTTGTGAAATTCATATTTTATTTGTTCCTCAATATTTACCCTATAGACACATCTCATTTTATTGGTACTTCACTTCAGCACTTCCCTGCTTGTTGCTTGCTGCATATTCTCGCTAGCTATTTATTTATTTATTTATTTTTATATGATTGTTCTTAATCTGAATTTCACTCAATGACTGGTCCATAGGTTGCTTTTAATAGGGAAATTGGCACCTCAAGTGTCACTCTTGAGGGTGATATATTTAGGTATAAATGCATTTTTTTTTCTTTTTTTTTTTCCTGATATAATTAGAGCCACAGATTGCTGTGAATTTTGGGTGTTGGTTCCTTTATTGTGTTGGGTGTTGGTTCCTTTATTTTCATTTTGAATCACTTGTTTTGAGTTTGTCACACTGTCATCTCGATCACGACTGGATTTCTTTTCATTTTATATTGTATTCAATTGCTCTTGCGTTTGTGAGCCAACATAGTTTGACTTCAGACAGTGTAAGTGACCAAGTTATGGTTTCAAATGTTATCCTCTCAAGTTTTTTATTTTTAATTTTATTTTTTGTTTTTAATTTTTATATAGCTATGCAGGCTTAATGAGAAAGTTTTAATCATTGTCATGCCATTAGTATCTAGTGACAATTTCTTTTATATTAAAAGCAAAAAAAGAAAGAAAAAAAGGGACATAAAGTCTGTGTTTCATTGTTTCATGCTAGATGATGGAACAGTGCAATTTTCTAATATTTCTATTGCTGCTTATTAAGGGATGGAATCAAGCTCTGAGCATGATAAAGAATGGAGATAGTCACAGTGCTTTGTATGCAAAATCAGTCCTTGACCGAACCCAACAAACAAACAATTGCACCTTCTTGATCCTATTCTTCATGAAACTGCTAATTTAGGAAGGTTGTTCTAATTGTCATAATTCTTTATAGCTCAATTCAACGAGCTAGTGAATGTTTATTCAAAATTCAAATACACATATCCTCAGAATAGGTTCTTATTAAATCAAGCCCCTAAAGAAAATTATCTCTATAATTTAGTTTTATGTTATTACGCTCAAGCATATTATAGTCTAATATTGTAAGACCCTTTTTAGGTACGTTCTGTAATATTAACCTAGTCTCATCTAATACAGTTGGCAGGTTATCAACCCTGTTGAAGCTATTGGGTATGTTGCTGTTGTGGATAAGTTGTTTACTATTTAGAATAAATCTTATGGATAGCCAACAATTTTGGTGGCAAAATCAGTGAAAGGAGAGGAAAGTTGTTGTGTTGACACCTAACATGCCAGATGTCCTATCTCATGTTTTTGTGTGAGAGACAAATAGCAAGGTAAAATTCACTATCATTCTGTAATTTTTTTTTTGTTTGTTTTTTTTTTGTTTTCTCAATGGGCAACTGTTGAAATGAGTGACACTGATGTGTGATAGATGTGATTTATGTGGATTTCGATTCTTCTACAATTTTTTTATTCATTTTTCTGCGTTTATTTTACCAACAATATTAGCAATAGACCATTGAGCCATAACCTGACTTAATCCCACTAAAAACAAGTCAGTTAGCACTTGGTACTTCTCAATCAAATGAACCATTTCTCATAGAATTTTGATCAGAAACAAGAAGACAAAGCAACAAAAAAACAAAAAACAAAAAAAAATCCATGATCTAAAACCACCCTTCTTTACATTTTATCAATACGTTGACGCCAAAACTCTGCAATTTGCAAACTAGGTTGGTCTTTGTTTCCAAATTCCAAAAAGTTGTTATCAATAGGGTTCATCTTTTGTCCTGTCCTTTGTAATCCTTGTTTTATGGTTATAGAGATCTATTTGAGTGGATTGAGCTTGAACAACTGCAGTTCTAGCATTCGTTGCTTTTTATGGATCAGGTTAGCACATTGTGGTTTCTCCTCTATTATCTACTTTGTTTATTTGTACTTTTTCTACTTCATTTATTATGTATCTATGTTAGTCAAAATTTCTCTTTCCAACTTGAATTTAACCTCAAGATAATGGAATTAATTTTAATGTATGAGCAGTGAACACCATGACAAGTACATCAAACTTCTAGTTGCCCTTGTACTACCATCCAGATCTCTGTTAAGAGAAATTCTGAAGTCTATTTGATGACTCAGAATAAGTGAAGGCTGGAGAAATTTGAACTCAAAGGCTAGAAAAATTCTAATCCTTAGGCAGTTTTGAGGTTTAAAATTGGTTTATCAAACTATATGTTTAAACTACATTTGTTAGGCATTCTAATGACTCAACCATAGACTTCTTCCAGTTTTTTGGCAAAAGTTCCAAATTTTGTGTCAGATATTATAGAAAGAGTATATAGTGCATTAAAGCCATGGAGTGTATCAATTGGTTCCAGATTACGGTGCAGTAGTAAAATACATTCTATTTTGATTCCATGTTCTAATAAATTTTTGTTCAAATTTTTCTACGATAGTACAATTATGGTGGTATCCCAACTAGAATCAATAGTGAAACATTAGAAGGTATTTCTGAACCAGGAAATCGAATTGTGCAATGATGAATCTCAAGTGGATATTGTTTCAAGCTGGAATATTGCTGAAAACTTACCCAAGGCAACTCAGGTAGTCACCCAACTATTGTTTTTCTATGTTACTAGTACTTTTAAGATATAAGTGATATTGAAACAATACTTTATGCAATTTAATATGACATAGTTAAATTAAATCATTTAGTTACAAGCTTCATCAGCTACCATGTATTATTTTATATGATCTTCTTTCTTCATATTTTGACTGATATCACTATCTTTTGGTCTGTTATACAAGATCACTTCATTTTGATTGTCTCTCATTTACATAAATACCTAACCCT
Organism: Camellia sinensis; assembly: GCF_004153795.1. Taxonomy (NCBI): domain Eukaryota; kingdom Viridiplantae; phylum Streptophyta; class Magnoliopsida; order Ericales; family Theaceae; genus Camellia; species Camellia sinensis. The sequence goes on along the minus strand of NW_021025991.1, from coordinate 902,006 downwards.
ATTGGGTTATCATAAATATAGAAAATAAGAATTCATTCTTTGTTATGTCTAATTATAGCTGGTTGTTGACTTTATAAATCAAACTTTTGGCAGTGTTTGTAAAGCTTGGCCATAGGCTATTTTAGCCTCAATTATATATAAAAAAAAAAGCCTTTTAGCCCCTAAAACCCATTGATTTAAAATAAATAAATATAAATATATATATATAGGGCGCAGCGTACACTGTCAACGTGACAGTGTAGGCACAAGGATTGACAGCCCAATCATTTCAAAGAGTAAATGACAATTTTGCCCCTTCAAACTTATTTTGAAAAAAATGAGGTTCGGGACAAATTTGTCATTTTAGCCTCAAACATCATTTCAAACACATTTTTTTAATACACAACCCAAATAAAAATTCATGCTATATTCCCAAACACAAAAACTAAAATAGCTTACTAAAATAACCAAAAAGCCAAAAAGCCTAAAAAATAGCCACTCCCCAAACACCCATTTTATCTGCACATGTAATTAAGTACTTAATTAACTTCATTTATATAGGTGGGTTAGCAACTGTGGTTGACATGCCTCTTAACAGTTTTCCATCTACTGTTTCTAAAGAAACTTTTGAACTCAAGCTATGGATGGTTGAACTCAACTTTGGCTGACATGCCTCTTAGCTTCACTTTTTAATTAGGTAGTTAGAAACTTAGCTTCAATTTCATATTCTTATTGTACAAAAACTTGACCAACTATTGCCTTTTCTTGTTATCTTTTTTCCATTTACATAACAGATCAAGGCTGCGGCAAAGAGGATCTATGTTGACGTTGGTATGCTCTTAGAACTATACATGAGAAATCTCATATTTTAATCACTTGTTTTAATCATAGTAAGGTTGTGCTGCAATCTTAGTAATTTTAGGTAGCAAAGAGAGATGTAGGAATGTATGGAAAAAAGAAAATAAAACTAAGGAATATGTTTTTGTTGAAAAACTATTTAGTTTACTGGAAAACAATATGCTAGAAAATAAAGCATAGACTTTCTTGTGATGCTTTGTTATGTTAAATTAGCATGAAGCACTCACTTAATTTAACTAATTGAAAAGGTGTGATGCCAGGAGAATGATTTTATCTTATATTTATTTAATTTCTATATCAAACATCAAAGAATAAGTTCCACTTACTAAAACCATCATATTGGACTATTGTTGTGTAGTACTAATGGACATGGACCACATGAATTTTAGGTGTACTTGGGTTCGGTGTATGTTTGTTTGTGCACATAGAAAGTGCTTGTATGCAGTTTTACAGGAATATTATATGCTCACTAAAGGCTCAATTCTGATATTTTCCCAATTGATTCTTGTGTCTTTTAGAGTAAATTTGAAGCTTACTTCATGTGTTATCTCTCTTGTTTTCTTTTATCTATCCAAAGGCATATGATTTCATTTAGTTTAGTATTATCACTCTAACATTAGCTTCACGTGGTGTCTTCTCATGCTTATATGTTATTGTGGTATTGAGTAAAGCATTTACACAAAAAACAAAAAAGGTTATTAAAATATTCTCTTAAATTATATTTTTCTTTTTAATGTTGCTGTAAAGTTGCCACATGGTCGGTGATTTTCTTTTTATTTTATTTCATTCAATTTTTTGGTGTTTTCCTCTTGGCTCATTGTGAACTCCCCCTCTAAATTGTCAAAATTAGTGCCTGAATCAACTTTATTGTTTAAAATTGTCATAAATCTATTTTTTGTCATTCTAAAATCTCTTTTGCTAGCTCATATGTGGACTTGAGGCTGGGACCTAATTCATAAATCTCTTTTGTTTTGATAAATGCAGGTTTGAAGCAATGTGGTAAGAGTCGCAAGCTTAGATGGGCACCTTTGTCACTGTGATAGGAGCAAATGGGTTTGCTGTAGCTGCAACTATTATAGGAATTGTTGCCTATAGTTTTCAATAATCTCTTAATAGTTTTGGAGATGTTTAGAAACTTAGATATGCATAGTTTTGGATGGTTTAAACTTTTTGGACAGTTTAGAACTTAAGGATATAGTTTTCGAATGCTTGAAATGTATAGACAATTGTTGAATGTTTATGATTTATGGATATAGTTTATTTTTGATGTTTCAAATAATATTTTGGTGGTTGATTAATGTTTTGTGATGCTTGTTTGTACTATTTGTTAGATTGTACAAAATTAGTCAAATAGAACCAGCTAAATTTTATCTTAAAAAAAAAATGCATATTCCATTGCAGGCATAATAAGTCGTTGTATTACATATTTTACGGCATGCAATCAGCGTTGTTATTTGTCTCACTAATTACGGTGTGCAAAAATAGTTGTAAAAAAAGTAACAATGACGTACAAAATTTGTCGTTAAATAGTTTTTAATGGCGTATTTTAACATGTCGTAGAAAAAGTAACGACGACGCACAAAATCTGTCGTTAAGTAGTTTTTAATGGCGTACGAAGCATGTCGTTGAAAGCGAATGAATTTCCATGACTGGTCATAATATGACGCGCACTGCACGTCGTACAAGGGCTTTTACAGCGTGCATTGCGCGCCGTTAAAACTTTTTTTTTTTTGTTGTAGTGAATATCTTTTTTCTTAAATTTTAATTGATTATTAATATCTTTTTTTTGTTTAAGAAGATTTAAATTTGGACTTATCAATTCGAAAATTTTGTGAATGGACTTCTGACCTAATTGCCCTAATAGAATAGACTTACTTCAATGCTTGTCTGATGTGCAGTGTCAAGTAAGTGCCAAATAAGAGATGGGAAAAGAAAAAAAAGAGTAAATATCATTTTTAATACTATATATATATATATATATATATTCATTTAATTCCCTCATCTATAATCAATTAGGTTAGGTAGTTGGTGAAATTTTTTGGCAACTAAAGTAGAAATCAATCGCCAAATGTATATAATTGGCGACCATATATTTTGTGGTCGCCAAAAACTAAACTATTGGTGACTGATGAAATATAGACTCAAGATGAATTGATATTATTTTCTACAATGAATGAGTTGTACATATTACATTGTATATATAGATCAGTTGGGAATCAGTTATAACAAACTCCTAATACACAATAACATGCTAACTAAGTCCTAAGCTAACTGACTTTGTGACTAATTGATCTGATGTGGCTGTAGCTGTTCTAACTGAAGCTAGAGATGATTTAACTGCTGAGTTGATATGGGAAGAAGACTTAGTTGCTACTACTGCTGAGCAGAGTTAGGATAATGAAGTATTCTCAACATGCCCCTACAAGCTGATGAGGTGACAGAACTCCATGAGCTTGGATTTAAGATACAAGAACCTAGCTATAGATAAAGGTTTGGTGAAGATATCAGCCAACTGATCTTGAGTAGGAATATAGTGTAAACTGAGTTGTTTAGCAAGCACCTGATCCTTGACAAAATGACAATCCACCACGATATGCTTGGAGCGAGAATGGAAAACTGGATTAGAAGCAAGAGCAATAGAAGAGACATTATCACACTATAAGATAGGGACAGTTGGGGAGGAAATAGCCAAGTCCTGAAGCAACATTTGGATCCAAGCTTTTCAGCAGCAGCATGAGCCAGTGCTCGATATTTGGCCTCAGTAGAGGATCGAGACACAGTGACCTGCTTTTTAGCAGACCAAGAGATAAGGTTGGAACCCAAAAATATGTAATAACCAGAGGCGGTCAAGCACATCCCCTGCCCAGTTTGAGTCTGAAAAGGCATAGAGATCAAAGGTACTCCGCTGATATGTCAAACCATGAGCAATGGTGCCCTGAACATACCGTAGTAATCGTTTAATAGCTAAAAAATGCCCAAAAGTGGGGGCATGCATATGTTGACGGGATTGGTTCACAGCCAAAGAAAGATCGGGTCGGGTGATGGTAAGATATTGCAAACCTCCTACAATACTGTGATATAAAGAGGGACTGTCAAAGGGCAAATGAGCATTAGAAGGAAGAGTAGGCTTGACTACAATAGGAGAAGAGTATGGCTTGCAATCAGCCATGCTAGCTTTGTGAAGAAGATCTTGAGCATATTTCTGTTGAGAAAGGAAATAGCCTGAACCACCAATGGACTGAACTGAAATGCTAAGAAAATAAGCAATATCCCAATTCCTTCATAGAGAATGCTTGATGCATTTGGGAAATAAGAGACTGAATATGAGAGGCATTGTTGCCTGTAAGTAGAATGTCATTAACATAGATCAAGAGGACAACGAATGAGGTGGCAGTGTGTTGAATGAAGAGAGAGGTATCACACTTGCTATTGCAAAATCCTTGGGAGAGAAGAAAGGCTGAGAAGGTGGAATACCAAGCACATGGTGCCTGTTTTAATCCATACAATGCTTTGCACAGCTTACACACTTGAAAGGAGGAAGAAGCCTACTGAAAACCAGGGGGTTGTAACATATACACCTCTTGCTCAAGAGTCCCATGGAGAAATGCATTAGAAATATCAAGCTGACGAATTAGCCATTGATAATGAATAGCAAGGCACAACAAAATGCGAATTGTGGGCTGTTTGGCAATTGGACTAAAAGTCTCTTGAAAATCAATGCCTGCTTGTTGAAGGTAGCCCATAGCAACTAGGCTTGCCTTGTATCGAGCAATAGTCCCGTCAGAGTTCCTTTTGATTTTAAAGACCCACTTACACCCAATGGCTGTCTTGTGAGGTGACAAAGAAATAAGGGACTAGGTCTGCTGCTGTTGTAGAGTAGCATATTCCTTAGACATAGCTTTCGACCAAAGTGGAGACAAAAGAGCTTCCTTATGAGTGGGAGGCTCAAAATCAGAATAAAGAGAAGAAGAAGTTTTCTGAGCAGACAAACAAGTGGGAACTGTTTTAGACCTGGTGAGCATAGGATGAGTGTTTTAAGGAGGTCTAGAAAGAGGAAGCTGAATGGAGATGGACTGAATAGGAATGGAGTGAGACAATGGAGGAATAAGAGGAGAGGATGGAAGAATAGAATGAGAGAAGGAAGGGACCATTGAAGAAGAAGGAGTACTAACCACTGGAGAAGAAGAAGGATAATGAGGAGGAACCACAGAGGAACTAGGATTAACCACAGAGGAAGGCAAAGCAAAATACCAGAAAAATGTATGGAGCTGAGGTAAAGAAATAGATGAAGAAAGAGAAGAAGAAGAAAGATAAGCATAAGGAAAAATAGACTCATTAAACACAACATGATAAGACAAATAAACTTTTCCTATAAGAGGATCAAGACAACGATAGCATTTGGCAAAGGGATGGTAACCAAGAAATACACAAGAGATGGATTTGGGCTGATGTTTATGAGAAACATATGGCTTGAGCCAAGGGAAACATTGGCAACCAAAAACTCTTAACTGAGAATAATTTGGTAAGGAATGAAATAGTAGTTCAAAAGGAGATTTATTACTCAGTTTAGAAGAAGGTAACCTATTAATAAGAAAAGTAGCAATAGCCACAGCATCAAACCAGAATTTCAAAGGCGTGGTAGCATGATGGAGAAGAGCAATGGCTGTATCAATAATGTGTCTATGTTTCCTCTCAACCACACCATTTTGTGGAGGTGTGTAGGGACAAGAATTTTGATGAATAATACCCTGAGTAGAAAGAAACTACTTCATTTTATCGTTAAAATACTCAGTACCTCCATCAGTTCGTAAAATATGTAAGGATGTGTTAAATTGGTTCTCTATATAGGCCTTAAACTCCACAAACTTAGCATAAACTTCACTTTTATAGGCCAAAGGGTACAACCATTTAAACCTAGGAATGTCATCTACAAAAAGAACATAGTACTTATAACCAGAATTAGAAGCATATGGACCTCATACATCCCTATGAACAGGAGACAGTGGTTGATGACTAGTAGAATTTGACAATTGAAAAGGCAGCTTGTGGCTCTTGGCAACACAGCAATCAAGACATGATAGTGAAGTGTTCTTATTAGTCGTACAATGTAAAAGACTATGTAAACTTTGAAACTTCAAGGGAGAGGGATGACCTAGTCTATTATGCCAAGTACTCACTAACAGGTGGAGAGGGCTGGCTAAAATGCAATGAATGTTGTGAAGGAGAAGAAGACAAAGGAGTAAGAGATGGCAAGAAATGGTAAAGACCATTGACATTAGAGCCCTTGTGAAGCACTCTCTTCGAAAGCTTGTCCTGAATCACAAAATTAGCATCATCAAATGTGATAAAGTAGTTGTTATCCTTTGCTAATTTCTGAACAAAAACAAGATTAGAAGAAATAGAAGAAGCATGTAAAACATGATTAAGTTTGAACGAATGATGAGGTGTGGGTAAAACACCTTTACCAACATGCTGAATAGGGACAGAGTTACCATTTCCAACAGTGATGTGATTTGTTCCTTGATAAGGCTGGTAAGAAGTCAGATTGTTCATGTCATTGGTAATGTGATCTGTTGCTACAGAGTGAAGGTACCAAGGAACTTGAGAAGAGGCAACAAGAGAACCAGATGCAGCAACAAAAGCTCTAGAATGTGAAGGAGCAGATGAAGAAGAAAACTGATGATACTGATGTGGTTGATAGTGAGAATGTGGTTGTGGCTGATACTGAGAATCCATCATATACCAACACTCCAGAGCAATGTGGTTAAAACCACCACAAATTTAACATTGTTGAGTAGAATGAGGATTTCGACCTCTGCCTCGACCAAAACTTCCCGTGAACCTGCTAGAATCACTACCAGTTTTGTAATCTTAAGATCGACTTCTAATACCTCTGTAAGAGTTTTTGCTTCTGAAACCGTAGGTTTGTCCTCTAAATTGAAAGTTTGATGAAGAAGAAGAACCTTTAATAGTTGAAAAGGCTACTGTAGGCTCTAAGAGATTCTTCTTAGTTTTGGACTCCATATGGATGGCTTCAGAACAAAGCAATGCTGATAACTCATCTATGGTGATTGTTTCAGACCGAGATCGAACAGAGGTGGTAAAAGCATTAAATTCATCAGGAAGACCATTCAGTGTGAGTAAAACAAGATCTTCATCATCAATGATGAGTGAAGCAAGGGCTAACTGATTGACAATTTCTTTGATTTTAAACAAATACTCTTCTATTGAATTTGTTTTCTTGGCAACATTGTTTAATTTGTTCTTCAACTAATGGATGTGTGATCTAGAAAGTGTAGTAAACCTCTTGTGCAAAGCAAACCAGATCTCAAATGAATGCTGACATTGCAATACAGAAGAGTAGATTGTAGGAGAGTTGCTGCAATACAACTTAACAGGTGAGAATCAATAGGATTTCATTGAAGGTGATCTGGATTAGGAATCTCTATTCTAGTTGAATCTGTGATCATAGCAAAAAGACATGAAATTGTACCATCAACATAGCCAATTAGATTCGTAGCTTTGAGAATATTTTGAATTTGGCTTTTCCAAATCACAAAATTATCGGAATCAAGCTTCACAGTAATGAATGAAGACAGATTAGAGATCAACATCGTGAGATTAGATGGAATCGAAGAAGAAGAAGATAGATTGGTCATTGAGGATAGATTGGCCATAGATCTGAGCTCGGAGGAGCTTTACAGCTCTGATACCATGATGATATAGACACAAGGTGAATTGATATTATTTTCTTCAATGAATGAGTTATGCAGATTACATTGTATATATAGATCAGTTGGGAATCCGTTATAACAAACTCCTAATACACAATAATATCCTAACCAACTCTTAAGCTAACTAACTTTGTAACTAACTGATCTGATGTGGCTGTAGCTACACTAACTGAAGCTGGAGCTGATTTAATTGCTAAGCTAATATGGGATGAAGACTTAGCTGCCACTGCTGCTTAGCTAAGCTGGGATGATGAAGTATTCTCAACAGTGACAAGTTAAATCATTTGGTTGCCATTGATTTTGGCACTAGGCCAAATTTTTTGGCGGGAACGAGGAAAAAATATTTGCGACGAAATTAAGATATGGCGACAAAAATATTAGTCACCAAATATATAATTTTGGCGACAATCTTTATTTAGTCGCTGAAAAGTTGGGCAACATTTATGGCGACCAAATTTCTTAGTTGCCTTTAAACTATTTGTCAAAACTACGCCGTTTGGAATGTTGTACGTGCCCTAATGTTCTTTTTTTTTTTTGCTTAGAATTAGTTAATAAACACTTGAAACTCTATTCCCATTCCCTCACTCTCATGGCCTCGAACGACACAATTATGTCCTCTCTTCTCTTCTTCTTCTTCTTCTTCTACTTCTTCTTCACCATCTCGCTCTCCCTCTCTCACAACGCCGACTGCACTGGCAGTGGCACTGCCCTTTTTTTTTTCCCTCTTCTGTTTTTCTCCTCTATTTTTCCCTTTTTCTGATTTAGCTGTTGTATGTTATGGGTTTGGTGTGATTTTGATTAACTCTTTTAGGTTGCTGCGACACAATCAGGTGGATTGGCCCCTCTTCTACCACAGGTAAGCGATTCACAACTTAGGGTTTTTCATTTCCAAACCTAATTTTCTAACCACATGATTTGCTTTCACTTTCAAGATTTGGTTGTTTTTATTCTCTTTTCTTGTTTTTGATGGGTTTGGAGATGGCTTGTAGCATAGAGCTTCCTATCGCAATAGACTATTGAAATGCTTAAAGAGATTATAATTGAAGGAAAATGGCACTTTAAGATTTGTAGAAGAATAAATACAATAAACTAAAAAAATGAGATTTCATCACTTTTAATTTTCTAGGTTTTAAATTTCAAAAATATTAATATTGGTTGAGTTCTACTTTTTGCAATCTGCATAATAATGATAAATTAGTAGCATAAATAAAAAAGATCAAATTCATTTATTTGATTTCCATGTATTTAACAAGTTTTGCTCTGCTTTTGTCATATCAACATATTATATGCTGCTTGATATAAAATTTAGCATTTGGAACTACTAAATGTTGTATTTATGAAACAATATGTTGCTTCATAATATTAAGTATTATTATAAAGTTCACTAGGTGCCCTAGTGACGTTGAAAAGATCTAATGGCACCTTTTGTAAAATTGTTTGTCCTATGTTGTTCTAGTCTGCAATGGATGCAATCCTCTTTTGAATTAAAACTAACAGCTACTCATCATTGAAAATGGCACAGGAGTGGGTAAAGTGTAATATTATTCTTCTAATTTGCAGGCAACAAAAAACTATGAAAAAGCTGTCCAACTCAATTGGAACAGTCCCCAGGCAAGTATTTTTAGAACTGTGAAATTAAATATTTTTATTCCATTTAAAATTGGAACCCTAAAATCTTACTCATGACAATTTTGTCCTTTTCTTCTATTCCAGTATTATCTTCTACTGCCATTTTTCTATCATTAACTCTTGGATGATTTGCTTGAGAGTTTGTGAATATGTTTATGTTTAAATTATTGGTGGTAACTTCATGATAAATAATTTCTTTCCAGGCACTCAACAACTGGGGATTGGCTTTGCAGGTACTTTTAGTTAAACAAAGTTGCCTGGAATCAACTTTGTTTTTCATTCAAGTAGCATTCTCTATTTTGAGAGCAGTTACACAAAGGTTTTGTTTTGCAATTAATGTGGTTATGCTGGAGCTTTTATTTGGTTTCATGCTATAAATGGGCATTTCAGGAACTCAGTGCAATTGTTCTTGTACGAGAAAAATAAGCAATTGTGCAAACCCCAATCAATAAGGTACAATAGCTATTTAGTAACATCGGGTTTGCTTTGATAGATGTACATAAATAAGTTATAATTTTTTTGTCCCATCCATTCTACAAACAAATTGAATGATCTATGCTAATGTCTCATGTTTGCAGTATGGATTAGCAAAGGACACTTCAAGAACTGGGGGATCAATCAATGTAAAAGAAGCTTCATCTAATGAATTATTCAGCCAATCTACAATTTACATTGTTGTTGCTCATGCATTGAAACCGACTTACTCAGTATGTCCCTCGTGTTGTTTCAAACAGTTCCTTATAGAACTTCTAATGGACCTAGATTGAATTGTTGGTTTAGATCACAAGCGTCTCTTTAGTGCTAGATTAAGAACATTTGATTTTTCTGTGCAAGTTGGTAGTATAGTAACTTGCTTGGTAAGTGCCTCGCATTGTTTCAATTAATTCCTCATAAAACTTTTTAAGTTGAATTTTTATTTTTTATTTTATTTTATTTTTGTTTTTTGCAAGTTCGAGGATTATATAATTTGTCCTCATCTAGATATACCTAGTTGAGTCCAACCATAGTATTTGTTACCCCTTTTAACTACTTTTGCATTAACTACTTTTGCAGTTAAAAGAAGATGATTATATATATACACTACAACAAATTGCACTTTTTTTTTTTTGTCAACAAAAGAAATTTTATTAATGAAGAACCAAGAACTTACAACAATAAAATAAGGTTGTGCAAAAATGAGTGTCATAGCTGAAGCTCTACAATCCCATCTAGGATGGCACTGGAGAGACATCACAATCATATGCTAGCACAAGCCCGAGATTGGTGAGAGACCAATCAACAACACCCCAAAAAACACAAAGAAACAGAGAAGAACAGAACACCCCAAGCCCAAGTACACCCAACAACTATAATTGCACGCCAAATTCAAAATACAAAGAATATGTATCAACCATAATAAAACTAGCAACAATTCCAGCGTCAGCAGATCAACATTTCAGCAACAAAACCAGAACAATCAGCAAAAACATCAGCAACAGAACCAAGCAAAGTCACTTCTTACACTAGCAATCAGCAACCAATTCGCCCAGTAAGCAGCAGCAGCGAACAAATTGCCCATCAAGCAACAACACCAACAACAATATACATCAGTAACAATATCTAGATACTACCATAACCAGCAATAATCAGCCATCAAAACATCCAGCAAGCATCCACTTCCAAGAAGCTAAGAGTGATCTCTGAACTGCTGAACGTTATTAACAATCTCATGCACAGAGTAAAAACCATCACTAGAATGAGCCTTTACCCAAATGGCAATTCTGAATTTGATCAGATCGCACACTTCCTCCAGATGTGCTTGCTTACTTTGGAACACAACCTCATTCCTGAGCTTCTATAATGACCACAATATAGCCAATGGTATAGCCTGCCAAATCAAATTTGCAAACTTACCCCACATAAAACCACTTCACCAGCCAAGAAGATCCTCTACATTCCGAGGTATAACCCAAAGCAGCCCCCACCATTGCAGTAAACAAGACCACACCCTCCAAGCAAAAGGACACCATAACAAGATATGGGACACTGACTCCACCTCCATCTTGCAATATACGCACAGGACAGAAGCCCTAGGACGTAAAACCCCAATTCTTTGTAAAAATGAAAAAGTTGTAAGTCTCTCATTTCACGCCAACCAACCAAGAAACTGCACTTTTGGTGATCAAATTTGGCTACTAAAAAAAATTTAGTCATCATGGAATTAGCGACCAAAAATTATATTAGTCAGCAAAAGTAAAATATTTAGCTACTAATTTTTTTAGTCAGGGTATACTGATTATTGGCAACCAAAAAAAAAATATTTAGTAGTTAAAAATGTCCCAATTGGCGACTAAAGAAATTTTTAGTTGCTATATAATTAGTTTTTCCTACTAAAATAATTTAGTTGCCGAATAAAAAAAAAAATTTACTTTTTTTATTTTTGGCGACCAAAAGTTTAGTCGCCAAAAATTTATTTTTACCTATGAATTTTTTTTTACTCATTATATAGTTAATTTTGGCTACTAAAATTATTTAGTCCCCGAATAAAAATAAAATTTTTCTTTTTATCTTTGGTGGCCACAAGTTTGGTCGCCACAAATTTATTTTCAACGACTACAAATTTTTTAGTTGCCAAAGAACTAAAATATTTGGAGGGAAACATTTCAAATTTTGGAGGGATTTATAAAATTAATTGGCAACCAAAATATTTAGTCACCAAACTACTACTTTTAGCAACTAAAAAAATATTTAGTCGCCGTTACTTAAGGTTTTGGCTACTAAAAAAAATTTAGTCGTCGTTCATCATTTTCTTTTATTTATTTTCCCATTTTCCATATATTTGCCCTAGCCTTTCATAGACATTGATTGTTGTCTCGAACGACTCATCGTTCTCACTCTGTCTCTCTCTCTCTCTCTCTCTCTCTCCCTCTCTCTTTCTCTCTCTCGGTCTCATATTGGTATGAATCTCTTAATCTGGTTCTCTTTCTCCTTGATGTTCTTCTCAATCTCTCAATCCCGTTTATTTCAAACTCGATCATTAAAGGTACTCTTTTTCTCTCTCTCTCTCTCTCTATCAAGTTTCTTTTTCTGTTTCTTCTTGTTTTCGAGTTTGAATCTACACCTAGGGTTTCGATTGAGTTCAAGGTACTCTCTCTCGGAAGTTCTTTTCTCTGTTTCTGTCTTTCTTCATTTCTTCTTATTTTGTGATTTGAATCTGTGCCTAGGGTTTGGATCGACGGATGACCCTTGCAATATTCAATTTGAATGTGTTTGAACTCTTGCTATTTGTAGACGCGCCCGTGGGCTTTGCTTACTACAGTTCAGACTCAAATGTCATGGTTCCGAATCTAATCCTGCAAAGTGCAATGCAAGACCGATAAATCACCAAAGAGTCCAAATCCGGCAAATTGTTTTGGAAAACTGATTTTTAATAAAGAAGTGCCAAACATGGACTGCTTTGCCAGATACAGAGTCGCCACCTAAATATTTTATTTTGGAGGAATTTAGAAAACCCTGACTCGTACCTAAGGCCACGTGTTCGTCATCACCAAAGTTGCCTCGGCTCGGGAACTCGGGTACGAGAGGGGAAGGTCATGCAATGAGCACCCCCGCTCGCCCGATCAAAGATCGGCCTCTACTAACCATGATATCAATTTTTGGATTTTTTTGAAAACACATTTGCTCTATTCCAATTAATTAGCTAGAATACATGTAATGCGGCACAGGCAAACAAGTATAGACTAGATGCCTAATTTGAACAAAGCATCACATATTCCATTCGTTTGGAAAAAATGTTGAAGTTTGCTTTACTTGGCAAGTAGGCTAAAATGCGAATTTGAATGAATTGTTCCAATTCAAGAAATCCCAACCTTCACCCACAGCAATTTCAGGCAGTTAACCACATAAATAGTTAGCCTCATGGCAACGATGCCTTTCATGGCAACATTAACAAATGGCAGTATCTAAAGCTAAACACTCACAATGTACTCTCGAGCCAAACAAAGAAACTACTTAGAAATCATGCATGATCCTAAGGTTTCCATGTTAAGATGCTAATGCAACACCTGCGCAAAAATCAGCATAAGATAGCTCAGCTATCCTAAGATGTCATGTAAATTAACTCCTGATTAACATGCTGTTAAAAACACGTATTCAAGTTAATTGTATTGAAAGTACAATTATTAGTAATGATCGCCAAGCCTGGTGCATGCTATCAGATGAATGAGTGCCACCATCAAGCAAAAGGTATTGCTAAATAAACCGGCCCAAAACTAGTAACCATCATTAAACGCGCATTAAAGTAAAAGGGAGAAAAAAATGGGGATGGAGACATGCATCTGCACACGCGCACTTTACTAAACATTTCAACCTCTCCGAGGAGGACGAATAAGGAAGCTAACTAGCTATCTTAAGCCTAATTTAAACTAATTTATTACACAACAAAGTGATTAACTAATTCTAATTAACTAATATTACAAGAGCAATTGAAATAGCTATCACGCCAATTTAACTATTAAAGCTACAAAACAAAGCCAAAAGCTA
>NW_021025991.1:846627-881970 GCF_004153795.1 Camellia sinensis | reverse complement strand
TTTGTTCATCATTTTGTCTTGTAAAACATCTCCTATATAATGGAGGTTCCATTTGGTTGCAATACACATCAAAAACATAGAGCTAATATTTGCTCTCTCATTCTCTCTCAATTTCTAATAAGAGTTAATATATTGTGCCAAGTTGATTACTGTGCAAAGACTGGTTTATTTTATTCCTTTCATTTTCACAGAACATTTTTGTGGAAATGAATGCACAAGGTTTCTGAATATTGTTTCTATTTGCTTTCAAAGATACAAGTGTGTAAGCATTGGTTATAAGAACACTGTTTCTAGAGGATCATGTGCTCAACTATTATATAAGAACACTGTTTCTATTCATTTGACATTATGATTGATAAAATCTAATGTAGAGAATGTGCTTTTGTGGATTCAGTCAAAAAGATGTGATATCCATATTGCTTCTTTGAACCATAATTAAATGTAATGTGTCAATTGGTATTCCTGGTTGCACATATCCCTTGACTGCATGAAGTTGTGTTGCTACATTCATTGCTGGACCTCATTATTATGGACTGATACCTTGCAGGTGGTAGAGGATGATTTAGTTGCAGCCAGGCAAGCAGATCGGAGTCTAGGCAGCCAAGATTTCAGCAGGTTAGTTGCCCGTATATGTGTCTGTGTGTGGATTACCCGATTCATCATAGTTTTCATAATAGTTGGTTTTATTTTTTGCATGCAGATGGCTGACAATGGGCCGTTTAATGTCTGTGAGTTTTGGTGAAACCAGACTCTCATTGGAACACTGGCAAATGGTTAAGGAACTTGAGAGGCTAAGAACGGAGAGGCTCCAGTTAAAGATCAATTGATCAAAAATCTAAAGGGAAGAGAAAAAAAAAAAAAAAAAAAAAAAAACCAACATTAAATGGGCAATTTCAAACCACCCATGTTTGTTGTCGGCACACCCTAGTTTTATAGGGAATGGAGAGGAATGTGCAATTTCAGACCACCCATGTTTGTTGTCGGCACACCCTAGTTTTATAGGGAATGGAGAGGAATGTGCAATTTCAGACCACCCATGTTTGTTGTCGGCACACCCTAGTTTTATAGGGAATGGAGAGGAATGTGCAATTTCAGACCACCCATGTTTGTTGTCGGCACACCCTAGTTTTATAGGGAATGGAGAGGAATGTGCAATTTCAGACCACCCATGTTTGTTGTCGGCACACCCTAGTTTTATAGGGAATGGAGAGGAATGTGCAATTTCAGACCACCCATGTTTGTTGTCGGCACACCCTAGTTTTATAGGGAATGGAGAGGAATGTGCAATTTCAGACCACCCATGTTTGTTGTCGGCACACCCTAGTTTTATAGGGAATGGAGAGGAATGTGCAATTTCAGACCACCCATGTTTGTTGTCGGCACACCCTAGTTTTATAGGGAATGGAGAGGAATGTGCAATTTCAGACCACCCATGTTTGTTGTCGGCACACCCTAGTTTTATAGGGAATGGAGAGGAATGTGCAATTTCAGACCACCCATGTTTGTTGTCGGCACACCCTAGTTTTATAGGGAATGGAGAGGAATGTGCAATTTCAGACCACCCATGTTTGTTGTCGGCACACCCTAGTTTTATAGGGAATGGAGAGGAATGTGCAATTTCAGACCACCCATGTTTGTTGTCGGCACACCCTAGTTTTATAGGGAATGGAGAGGAATGTGCAATTTCAGACCACCCATGTTTGTTGTCGGCACACCCTAGTTTTATAGGGAATGGAGAGGAATGTGCAATTTCAGACCACCCATGTTTGTTGTCGGCACACCCTAGTTTTATAGGGAATGGAGAGGAATGTGCAATTTCAGACCACCCATGTTTGTTGTCGGCACACCCTAGTTTTATAGGGAATGGAGAGGAATGTGCAATTTCAGACCACCCATGTTTGTTGTCGGCACACCCTAGTTTTATAGGGAATGGAGAGGAATGTGCAATTTCAGACCACCCATGTTTGTTGTCGGCACACCCTAGTTTTATAGGGAATGGAGAGGAATGTGCAATTTCAGACCACCCATGTTTGTTGTCGGCACACCCTAGTTTTATAGGGAATGGAGAGGAATGTGCAATTTCAGACCACCCATGTTTGTTGTCGGCACACCCTAGTTTTATAGGGAATGGAGAGGAATGTGCAATTTCAGACCACCCATGTTTGTTGTCGGCACACCCTAGTTTTATAGGGAATGGAGAGGAATGTGCAATTTCAGACCACCCATGTTTGTTGTCGGCACACCCTAGTTTTATAGGGAATGGAGAGGAATGTGCAATTTCAGACCACCCATGTTTGTTGTCGGCACACCCTAGTTTTATAGGGAATGGAGAGGAATGTGCAATTTCAGACCACCCATGTTTGTTGTCGGCACACCCTAGTTTTATAGGGAATGGAGAGGAATGTGCAATTTCAGACCACCCATGTTTGTTGTCGGCACACCCTAGTTTTATAGGGAATGGAGAGGAATGTGCAATTTCAGACCACCCATGTTTGTTGTCGGCACACCCTAGTTTTATAGGGAATGGAGAGGAATGTGCAATTTCAGACCACCCATGTTTGTTGTCGGCACACCCTAGTTTTATAGGGAATGGAGAGGAATGTGCAATTTCAGACCACCCATGTTTGTTGTCGGCACACCCTAGTTTTATAGGGAATGGAGAGGAATGTGCAATTTCAGACCACCCATGTTTGTTGTCGGCACACCCTAGTTTTATAGGGAATGGAGAGGAATGTGCAATTTCAGACCACCCATGTTTGTTGTCGGCACACCCTAGTTTTATAGGGAATGGAGAGGAATGTGCAATTTCAGACCACCCATGTTTGTTGTCGGCACACCCTAGTTTTATAGGGAATGGAGAGGAATGTGCAATTTCAGACCACCCATGTTTGTTGTCGGCACACCCTAGTTTTATAGGGAATGGAGAGGAATGTGCAATTTCAGACCACCCATGTTTGTTGTCGGCACACCCTAGTTTTATAGGGAATGGAGAGGAATGTGCAATTTCAGACCACCCATGTTTGTTGTCGGCACACCCTAGTTTTATAGGGAATGGAGAGGAATGTGCAATTTCAGACCACCCATGTTTGTTGTCGGCACACCCTAGTTTTATAGGGAATGGAGAGGAATGTGCAATTTCAGACCACCCATGTTTGTTGTCGGCACACCCTAGTTTTATAGGGAATGGAGAGGAATGTGCAATTTCAGACCACCCATGTTTGTTGTCGGCACACCCTAGTTTTATAGGGAATGGAGAGGAATGTGCAATTTCAGACCACCCATGTTTGTTGTCGGCACACCCTAGTTTTATAGGGAATGGAGAGGAATGTGCAATTTCAGACCACCCATGTTTGTTGTCGGCACACCCTAGTTTTATAGGGAATGGAGAGGAATGTGCAATTTCAGACCACCCATGTTTGTTGTCGGCACACCCTAGTTTTATAGGGAATGGAGAGGAATGTGCAATTTCAGACCACCCATGTTTGTTGTCGGCACACCCTAGTTTTATAGGGAATGGAGAGGAATGTGCAATTTCAGACCACCCATGTTTGTTGTCGGCACACCCTAGTTTTATAGGGAATGGAGAGGAATGTGCAATTTCAGACCACCCATGTTTGTTGTCGGCACACCCTAGTTTTATAGGGAATGGAGAGGAATGTGCAATTTCAGACCACCCATGTTTGTTGTCGGCACACCCTAGTTTTATAGGGAATGGAGAGGAATGTGCAATTTCAGACCACCCATGTTTGTTGTCGGCACACCCTAGTTTTATAGGGAATGGAGAGGAATGTGCAATTTCAGACCACCCATGTTTGTTGTCGGCACACCCTAGTTTTATAGGGAATGGAGAGGAATGTGCAATTTCAGACCACCCATGTTTGTTGTCGGCACACCCTAGTTTTATAGGGAATGGAGAGGAATGTGCAATTTCAGACCACCCATGTTTGTTGTCGGCACACCCTAGTTTTATAGGGAATGGAGAGGAATGTGCAATTTCAGACCACCCATGTTTGTTGTCGGCACACCCTAGTTTTATAGGGAATGGAGAGGAATGTGCAATTTCAGACCACCCATGTTTGTTGTCGGCACACCCTAGTTTTATAGGGAATGGAGAGGAATGTGCAATTTCAGACCACCCATGTTTGTTGTCGGCACACCCTAGTTTTATAGGGAATGGAGAGGAATGTGCAATTTCAGACCACCCATGTTTGTTGTCGGCACACCCTAGTTTTATAGGGAATGGAGAGGAATGTGCAATTTCAGACCACCCATGTTTGTTGTCGGCACACCCTAGTTTTATAGGGAATGGAGAGGAATGTGCAATTTCAGACCACCCATGTTTGTTGTCGGCACACCCTAGTTTTATAGGGAATGGAGAGGAATGTGCAATTTCAGACCACCCATGTTTGTTGTCGGCACACCCTAGTTTTATAGGGAATGGAGAGGAATGTGCAATTTCAGACCACCCATGTTTGTTGTCGGCACACCCTAGTTTTATAGGGAATGGAGAGGAATGTGCTCAACCCTACTATTCCATGTGGTGGACCCACTACATCAAAAGATCCAATCCAACTTCAAAACATTTGGTTGGTGGGTTGGAAGGATCAACTACACTTAGGACTTGTAACTTATTATTACCTTTAATTATTTTATAATCAAGTATTCAAATTAATTTACATATATTTTAACTTATTTCAAAATTTTAAAATTAACAATTAAAAAACTCCAGTATCCTTTAGAGTAATTCGAATTTGAAATTTTAAATCTTATTTTTAAATTTTTATCGTTCACCTAACTCTTTAAATTTTAACTTATAATTAAGATTAGCTAAGCAGTTGGAGCATTTTTTTTTATGTAGCATGATGCTTGAATTTGAGTTTTACCAGTTATGATCGGTAATTTCCTTTCTCTCCAAAGTGTTGACAATATAAATATATATTAAGTGTTTCAAAAATTATATAAACTCTTACAATGTAACCAACCTATTTTCGATATAATTTTTTTAAAATTAAAAATTAATAATAAGAAAATAATAGTTAAAAACATCCTTTCAGTTTTCAGTTGAACTTAATTAGAATCCTATTATATCGCACAAATATTATGTGTTTAATTAGAATCCACAGAACACTAAATGGATGTCGACTTTGTAGATGGGGTACTTTCTATTTGGATATCTTTTGTTCTTCTATCCAAATCCATTTTCACTGTACGATTGTTAGAAAAATTTATCATATAATAGAAAAATACCTTAGAAGAGAAAAGTAGAAATATCAAACAAAAGATCCCAACTCATATATATATTTTCGTCTTTTCTTTTGTCGTGATAGTGATATATATATACACACAAAAATAATTCATGTAAATAGTTAATTAATGTAATCTTTTTATTTATGAGTAACAATATATAAATAAAAATTTCATATATAAAACTTATAATTTTATTGAGTTTCAACCATATCAATTTATAATAAACAATCTATTAAGATGTCTTTAATTACATAAATGATGCTGTAACATTATTCTGATACAAAATTTATATAAAAATTCTCATGAAATAATGCTTTCTTTTTTTTTTTGTTTATTAATATTAGTGAGAGGTGTGACCTACCGCCCTAATTTTGTGTTGACTTCTCATTAGAACAATGGAACATGGCTTGATTCACCACAAATGTTAATTAATAAATGAAATGGAAAAGTTTGAGCTTTTGGATTTTCTGCATATAAATGGAATGGGCAATTTCAAACCACCCATGTTTGTTGTCGGCACACCCTAGTTTTATAGGGAATGGAGAGGAATGTGCAATTTCAGACCACCCATGTTTGTTGTCGGCACACCCTAGTTTTATAGGGAATGGAGAGGAATGTGCAATTTCAGACCACCCATGTTTGTTGTCGGCACACCCTAGTTTTATAGGGAATGGAGAGGAATGTGCAATTTCAGACCACCCATGTTTGTTGTCGGCACACCCTAGTTTTATAGGGAATGGAGAGGAATGTGCAATTTCAGACCACCCATGTTTGTTGTCGGCACACCCTAGTTTTATAGGGAATGGAGAGGAATGTGCAATTTCAGACCACCCATGTTTGTTGTCGGCACACCCTAGTTTTATAGGGAATGGAGAGGAATGTGCAATTTCAGACCACCCATGTTTGTTGTCGGCACACCCTAGTTTTATAGGGAATGGAGAGGAATGTGCAATTTCAGACCACCCATGTTTGTTGTCGGCACACCCTAGTTTTATAGGGAATGGAGAGGAATGTGCAATTTCAGACCACCCATGTTTGTTGTCGGCACACCCTAGTTTTATAGGGAATGGAGAGGAATGTGCAATTTCAGACCACCCATGTTTGTTGTCGGCACACCCTAGTTTTATAGGGAATGGAGAGGAATGTGCAATTTCAGACCACCCATGTTTGTTGTCGGCACACCCTAGTTTTATAGGGAATGGAGAGGAATGTGCAATTTCAGACCACCCATGTTTGTTGTCGGCACACCCTAGTTTTATAGGGAATGGAGAGGAATGTGCAATTTCAGACCACCCATGTTTGTTGTCGGCACACCCTAGTTTTATAGGGAATGGAGAGGAATGTGCAATTTCAGACCACCCATGTTTGTTGTCGGCACACCCTAGTTTTATAGGGAATGGAGAGGAATGTGCAATTTCAGACCACCCATGTTTGTTGTCGGCACACCCTAGTTTTATAGGGAATGGAGAGGAATGTGCTCAACCCTACTATTCCATGTGGTGGACCCACTACATCAAAAGATCCAATCCAACTTCAAAACATTTGGTTGGTGGGTTGGAAGGATCAACTACACTTAGGACTTGTAACTTATTATTACCTTTAATTATTTTATAATCAAGTATTCAAATTAATTTACATATATTTTAACTTATTTCAAAATTTTAAAATTAACAATTAAAAAACTCCAGTATCCTTTAGAGTAATTCGAATTTGAAATTTTAAATCTTATTTTAAAATTTTTATCGTTCAACTAACTCTTTAAATTTTAACTTATAATTAAGATTAGCTAAGCAGTTGGAGCATTTTTTTTTATGTAGCATGATGCTTGAATTTGAGTTTTACCAGTTATGATCGGTAATTTCCTTTCTCTCCAAAGTGTTGACAATATAAATATATATTAAGTGTTTCAAAAATTATATAAACTCTTACAATGTAACCAACCTATTTTCGATATAATTTTTTTAAAATTAAAAATTAATAATAAGAAAATAATAGTTAAAAACATCCTTTCAGTTTTCAGTTGAACTTAATTAGAATCCTATTATATCGCACAAATATTATGTGTTTAATTAGAATCCACAGAACACTAAATGGATGTCGACTTTGTAGATGGGGTACTTTCTATTTGGATATCTTTTGTTCTTCTATCCAAATCCATTTTCACTGTACGATTGTTAGAAAAATTTATCATATAATAGAAAAATACCTTAGAAGAGAAAAGTAGAAATATCAAACAAAAGATCCCAACTCATATATATATTTTCGTCTTTTCTTTTGTCGTGATAGTGATATATATATACACACAAAAATAATTCATGTAAATAGTTAATTAATGTAATCTTTTTATTTATGAGTAACAATATATAAATAAAAATTTCATATATAAAACTTATAATTTTATTGAGTTTCAACCGTATCAATTTATAATAAAGAATCTATTAAGATGTCTTTAATTACATAAATGATGCTGTAACATTATTCTGATACAAAATTTATATAAAAATTCTCATGAAATAATGCTTTCTTTTTCTTTTGTTTATTAATATTAGTGAGAGGTGTGACCTACTGCCCTAATTTTGTGTTGACTTCTCATTAGAACAATGGAACATGGCTTGATCCACCACAAATGTTAATTAATAAATCAAATGCATAAGTTTGAGCTTTTGGGTTTTCTAGATATAAATGGAATGGGATTGGGAAGGCCTTGGAAGGGGATTGGGAAGGGAGATGGTGAGGGGACTCCTAATCTCTTGGTATTAGTAAAAGCCTTGGAAGGGGGATTGGGAAGGAAGAGGTAGAGATGGTATTAAAAAAATAGTGAGGGAATTATAATTTTTTTTATTTTTTTTATATTAAGATTTTTTAAAAAAAATATTAATGTTTAATTTTTTATATTTTTTTTATTTGTTTTATTATTTTATATAAAAATAATTTAACAATTCCTCACTATTAATTCCCTCACTATCAATCTCTTCACTAACAATCCCCTCACTATTAATCTTCTCACTAGGCGTAGACATTGATTTTTCTATGCAAATTGTCCCATGCTTTTAGCATTATTGAGACAATAAACTATGGCACTTCTCTATCAGTCTCAGCTTTGAAAATGATTTTAGGTCAGAATGGTTACAAAGATAATTAAAGATTACAAGGAAATGATACAAACTGATCCTGTGTCACCATTTCATGAACAACTATTCTTTCTCTTCACCTCTAATGATATGTCATACATTTTTGCACCCAAATCTTTTCCTTCCAGTTTTGAAAACTCTTTATTTTTTCCAAGTAGTTCAAGTAGCTCCAACTCCAAGAAAGTCTATAAATGGTGGAGATATGGTGATCTCAAAATGGCTTCTTGCTGTGTTAGCTGTGTTATCTGCTGCAAGTAAAGATGTTGATGATGATGATAATTTAGTGACTGAGACTTGAGATGTTGACACCGTGGTATCTGATAAGCAAGAAAGCTGATTGTTACAGCTAAGCGATGAGTATTGCATAGCCAACAGCTGTGAAGGATGGTGATCATAATCATCTCTGGACACTATTGGATCCCAAAACTTGTTCGGGCTACCAATGCAGCTATTCATGTCATTAACCCTCTTCAAATCTGCAAAGAATTGTGATGTCATTACAACATTGAAAACTTTTTGAACAAGGGTTTGTTTGGCATCAACCTTTTGGCTTAAAATAAAATAAAATAAACTAAATAAACTAAATAAATCAATAAAACAAAATATCACATTTAAATCATAATTATTTTACTTTTTTTTACAAAAATAAAAAAAACCAAAAAAGAGTCAAAGCAAACAAAATCAAACAAACTTTTAATCCGAAACTAAAATAGCCAAAAAAAAAATCTATTGCCAAACCACGACTAAGAATGCATTTGGGAAAAAAATTCTAAAAATAAAGTGTAGCCAAATATTTTGAATGTGGCACACATTATACAAAATTTGAATTTATACTATGTATTTTATTTTTAGGATACTGAGCTTTTCTGAGTTTTTTTTCCCCCAAAAAAACTGTTTCGATGTTGAATTTGAGAACAGCATTGTGTGCACAAATTTATGCAAAATTTTTGTTTCTCTTGTAGCATTGTTGAAAAGATAGAACTATAAAACTACTTACTTTACACTACCTTTTACGCAACTTTTTGCATAACTTAACTTTGTGTGTAGACCATATTCATCAGGGACGTTGCAGAGTTTGAGCAAAAAGTTGTTCAAAAAATCGTGTTTCTATAGCATGCTGATGTTCATAAAAAGATGTATTGGGCTTTTGAAATGACAAGTGATCATTTAGAAGAAGCTAAAACACATACAGAATGTAGGAAATGGAGGGATATATCTAGAAGACAAACCAGTAAAGAAATCAAAAGGTGTCTGTCCGCAAGGATCAAGAAGCAAATCTTTTCCACTTGACAACACTGCCTCTTCATCAGTACCATTGCTCATGCTGTGGAGAACATTAAACCCACCAATGGGAACGTCAAATGGGAAGTGATTTGAACTGATAAAATTGCCACCATAGAAACTGAAAGTGTTTGGCTCTGATCCAACAACAGAATGGCTTAATTTTCTCCTCCTATAAGCAATAGAATGTTGTCTGTATTTCCTAGCCATGACAACATGCCAGTGATTCTTCACAGCATTATCAGTCCTACCAGGGAACAGCCTAGCAATCATTGCCCATTTGTTGCCATACACTCTGTGAGCTGCCATTAGCCTCTCCTCCTCTTCTTCACTGAATGCTCTTCTGTTGATCCTTGGGTCCAACTGGTTAAACCACCTCAATCTGCAACTCTTACCTTCAAAAAAGAAAAAAAATACCCATTAACAAGACCAAAGGTGGCTATATATATACGAGAATAGTAGTGATTAATTAGTACCTGATCGACCTTCCAACTTGTCAGCAATGAGGTTCCAGTTCTGAGGGCCGTAAAGAGCAACAAGTTGTTTAAGTTGAGAGTCCTCTGCTGGCTTCCAATGCCCTCTACCGCAAAGCTTATTCGACTGCTGCTTCCCACCTTCCATTTCCTTCTCCTTCACTGATCCATTATTTGGGTCATCATCATTGATCTCATCATCATCTTCCATTGGAGCTGTTATTGTCAAAATCATGGTTTCAATCACACAATAAAACCCATTAAAAACAATATAAAATATTTTGAGAGGCCCTTACCATTATCATCACTTCCCTCACTGTTAGTGGTGGTGGTGGTGGTGCAGATTTCTTTGAAGGAAGAGGGCATGTCAAGCTTGGACTGGTCATGCGACTTGTTATAGTAATGAAGAAGCTGTGAAGCTGAGGAGGTAGTGGGGTGGTTGAGTGAAAGAGAACCCATGTTTGGACACAAGGCCATTGATGAAGGTGGAGGAGGAGCAAGAGGAGTTTTATAAATGACATTATTGAATTGAATTGAAGTACAAGTAGTAGTAGCAGTGGGGGGGTTTTGGTTGGACATCCCATCATTTTCTTGGTGACAGAAGAAGGCGATGTTGTACTGCTGCAGGGTCATCTTTACTGGCCACAAAAATGGAAAAACCTAAAACAAACACACACACACACACACACAGTGTGAGAGAGAGAGAGAGAGAGAGAGAGAGAGAGATTTGAACTGTACGTGTTAGCAGAAGAGTGTTTGTTTGTTTGTTCTAACAGAACAGAACAGAACGGAAACCCATATCAAAGGTCAATCTATTTTCAAGCCCGTTTATTCCACGGGCCAAAACATTAAAAGCCCATCACCATGTTCTCTCTTTAAAAAAAACTTTTATTAGTCACAATTTTTTTTAATCACCCTTCCAAATCACCTTTTAATTATAATTTATTTCTTTGTTCAGAGATATTATTAAAAAATTAAATAATATTTGTGTCATGTAGGACTATTTTGAAAAGTGAGTTAAAAGTTACTTTCCAGTTTTTAACCCACTTTCCTCTTGCACAAAAAAGTTTAAAAAATTCAAAAAATAATTTTTAACCATTTTTTCAAAACAACCTATAATTCAGTGATACAAAATAATAAAAAATAAGTGATAATTATTTCACATTGGATATGTTTCATCAATTTATTTTATTATATATAAAAGAACATTAACAAATAACAAATTCTCTATATTATTATGCAAAGTGTACCATGAATAATTTTTTCAAATAATTTTAATTCTTAAATATTTCATAATAATATTATACTTTCTTTAAATATTTATGTTGGCAAATAGTTGCTACAAGCATCAAAAAGTAAAATAACTAAAATAATAATTGTTATCCACTGCATAGGAAGAAGTTATTGGTTGCCATAGAATATTAAAAAATATGATAAATTAGGATTGATATGAAATATAATTAGGTGGCTCTCCAACCCCAAACAATGCACTAGACTTTCACTGTCAACTCCCTCTCACAATTTCCAACACTAGGCGTGCACTTGTTTATAAACGCTTAGGGAAATGAGTGAAAGTATTAATTATTGTTATTACTAATGATATGGTAGTTGGTCTCATGTATTGTCATAATATTGTTGTTTTTGTTTTTTAAAAAAAAAAATAGGTATCACATCATTAGTGATTACTTTAGAGCATCACTTTTAGTAGTCTTTATCATTATCCAAAGGCTTATTTTAAAAAGTGAATTAATTAAGTCACTTTTTAATTTTTAATTGACTTCTTCTCTCACAAAAAAAATTAAAAAATTAAAAGAAATTAAAAAATCAACTTTTAATTATCTTTTCAAAACACTCTAAAATGTTAGTGAAATATAATTGTTAAAAATAACAATAAAAATAAAAAAAATTGGAAAAAAGTTCATAAAATACACAAAATAAAAATTGTTGATGTTTTTGAACATTTTTAAAAAAAAATTGCATCCCTTTCCAACACTGTGAGTGCACTTTTAATTACGATTCAATCTATTTTTACCTAAATGTAAATAAATTTAATTTAATATCATTATCTTACAATATTCATATGGAAATAGGCTAGTGTAGTGGGGAGTGTAGGAGAGAGCAAAGTTAAGTTAATGCGGACTGCAAAAGGCTTTATAGGCACCAAATTCATCAATTTTCATCAGAGAATCCGAGAGGGGCAGCAAACTTGACAAAACATCTCCTATCCCATCACTCAAAATCCAAACAATAAAATAGACAAGAATAACAAATCAGTTGAAAATTTTTAAAAAAAATTAGGGTTGTGTTTGATATAATTTTTAAATCATGATTCTACCATTTCGTTTCAGTGCCATGTTTGTTTACGGTTTTCAAAATATATTTTTACACTTGCGTTTGAAAATTTGTGTACTCGGAAGTCCCTCCAGACGTTCGGTCGGTTGACCAGAACAGTGTTCTTGAATTATTTTTATTATTTATTTATTTATTTTTGCACTTGTTATTTTTATATGTTAAATAAAAATATTTTTAATTTTTTTTTTAATTTTTTATGAGTTTTGAATAGAATTTTAGGTTATGTTTTTGGTTATGAGTTGTAAATTTTTGTATAAAAATTATGTCACATCACTCAATTTAAAAACTCTTTTCAAATTTTTTTGCAAAACTCATTCACCAAACAAATTTTTTACACTCAAATCATAATTTCAAAACTCACAAACTTAAAACATAACTCATATTTATAAAACTCTATCAAACGCAACCTAAATTAATCGTAAAATTTATAAATTATAATTATTAAAATTATAATTTTTTCTCATATGTAATTATTTTTAAAAAGTTGACCTAATTTATAATTTTCTCATAAAAATATGTATGTATGTACATTTTTTTATTTTGACTGTATATATGATGATATCTATTATAATAAAATACAACTTTCACTTGAATTGTTCAATGTATTTTATGTACTGTAACTGATTTTATATGGGCCTTCATAATTTCTCTAAAAACATTTTTTTTGTTGAGGTTGCAAATTTATTTATTTTGGTTTTCATTTTCGAAAGGATATGTATTCTTTAGGATTCTCATCACCATATTAGGTGGATCATTTTCCTCCTTTACAAAAGATGACACGAACTCTCCTACAAGAACATCACACCACCGTCTTCCATCTGGGCAAATCTCCTTAAACCATTAATGTAGCACTTTTTCATTTTCTACCTTAGAAATACTCAGAGTCACCCGAATAGTTTGCATTCTCATTCTTAGAAGTAGAGAAAAAGAGAGAATCCACCTTGAAAGTTTTTCACTCTTTCAATGAAATTCTGATTGAAAATTGATTATTTTAGTTGATTTATTTTTATTATAAAAGAATGTGTAAAAAATGAAGACAGTGTTAGAAATTATGATTTTTATAAATTTATTTTGGGCCAATTTTGAGTCAAAATTTGAGTGAGGCCCATACGTTTTTTGAGATTGATCCAAAGAGGTGACGTGTTTCTTACCACATGACAAGTCATACAGTGCAAACGATTTGTCAAAACCATTTATGAGTGAATGTGAACTTGACATCGTTTTCAGGAAATAGGAAGTTGAAGAGTTAAATATGAGTTTTCTTAAATTAGTTATCCCGCATTAAAACTTTAAGAGAGCTTATGTGAGTATATAAGTTTTAAGTAGACATACTTGGGTTAGGTCCCAAGGAGAATCCCAAATTTATAGAAGGAAGGAGTTATAGATAAAGTGAGCTTTGTCTCAACCACCACACGTGCACCTTCACCATCTGGTCAAGCCGGGTTGTGGGTTAGGTCCTAATATTAATTTTTTAGACAAAATTTATTTGAATTTTTTCAAATTCCTGCAAAAAATTATTTGAATTTCTAAACAAAATTAATTCAAATTTTGTGCCAAATTTGAATTCAAATTTCCTATCCAAACAGTGCTTCTTCCAATATGAAAATCTCTTCATTTTCTAGTAAATCAAACTGTTTTCAAAAAGTTTTGAATTCTGCACCTGTTTAGTTCAAACTGCACCTGTTCGGCTCTATATATTTGAATCTGCTCTTGTTCAATTCAAAATGTACCTGTTTAGCCCTTTCAAAAAGTCACTACTTAGCCTATAAATACAAGAATTATTCCAGTAGTTTCACAATCCGAAAATTCCCTTGTTTCCTTCTATTTTGCTCTCTTGCATATATATATATATATATATATATATATTCTTCATATTAGTTCTAGGAAAATTTCTGAGAGTATAGAACAAAGGTTCTGGTTCGCCAAAACAGATTGTTTTTAGTGCTACTACAACCTGTGCAAGATCATTGTATCTTGGGAGATAGACGCCATTATTCCATAAGCACCTGAGCGAAGCGAATCCGTCTTAAGGACAAAGTGTCATACACTCGACTTGATCATTCTTGTTTTTAAGTTGTTTTGGTAAATAAATTCTGTAAGTAATTTATTTTGGTTATTTGATTTGTTTCAAGTTATTTATTTTACATAAAAAATTGTTCCAAAAGACAGTGAATAATAATTTATAATATTTTTTTTTACCAGCGATGCTAGGAATACGAAGAAATTTACTAAACACTTACTTTTTAAATACACCCTCAATGATGTGACAAAGAAGTAAAACCCCCATATACTTGAATATGTGATAAATCAAAAGTTGACACCTATTATTCCATATAACTGTAGCTGAAATTGTAAAAGTTTTATTAGAAATCTCAAATATTTTTCTATAAACATTTGACATATGTTATGATAAAATATTTGAGAGCTCTAACATATTTGTTACCTAATACCACTACTAGAAAAAGGGTTTGACACGGAACTATTTGCAACAGTTTAAGTGCCGTCGCAAAAAAAAGGGTTTTTGCGACGGCACTTAATGAAGTCGCAAAATTATTTTTGTTGCGACGGAAAAACTAAGCTCGTGGCAAAAAGTAAGGTTATATGCGATGGTACGTTAAATGTCGCAAGATTTTTCTAGTTTAATTTTTTTTTTTTTGGCGACGCTTTTTGGCAATTCATCGCAATTTTCTTTTTTTTTTCTCATTCACTCGCAACGAGCCTTAATATCGTCGCAAATAGTATTCCTAAATTGGCGCCAAAATCCTCTCCCACTCTCCTTCTTTCCCGAAATCCCCAAATTCTCTGTAATCTGTTGGGATCAAAAAAAAAAAAAAAACCCTTCCTCCATCTCACTGCTCTCTCCTTTCGATACTCTACCCTTATCTCACCTAATCTCACTACTCTCTCCCTCCCTCTCCCTCTCACCCAATCATCACTCTATCTCTCTTGCAACGGCAACAGCTTCGTCTAGGTAACCCTCTTCTTCTCTCTCGCTCTTGCTCACGCAAACCCTCCCTCTCACCCTGTCATCGTTCTGTCTCTCTTGCAACGGCAACAACAGCGTCACTCTAGTTCGCCCTCTGGCATCCAGGTATAGCCTTCCTTTGCTTTCCTCTACTCTTCTCTGGCCTTCTATCGTCTGTTTCTCCCTGCTCATCAATTCATTGAAACTCTTTTCATTAAGAATAAAACAGTTCACATGTGTGTATGTGCTTGATTTGTGCAAAAATTGATTTTCTGTTGGTGTGTGTTTGATTTGTGCGAATATTGATTTTGTGTTGGTGTGTGTTTGATTTCGACTCTGCATTGTGATAAGCCATAGACTTGGTTTCTGGCTTTGCTGTAGGAAGTGTTAATATAGCCATTTAGGATTGTACCCTTGACCAATTGAGGCAACAAGTAATCAATGTTTGCTGATATTTGATTATTGCTTATGTTGGTGTTTGTATTGCAAAACTGGACTGAGGGATTAGTGGATTCTGCAGGGGAAGTGCAGAGGAAGAGTAAGACTAAGAGAAGAAAAAGATGGCATAAGAAACAACCCATGTTTTTTTTTTTTGGTTTTTTGATTCTATTTTGAAGCTCTCTTACATGGGTTCCTTCTTATTAAGCTTGGGATTGGAGGTGGGGAAATGAAGTAGGGGATATGACAAAGTAGGAATTATTGACTTTGTGACACTCTCGCCACTATGAGTGGAGGAAAACTCAACTATTTCTGGAAGAATATCAATTTCCTCAGTAGGATTAGTGCAATTATTGTTCAAAATCATATCAACAGCTCACACATTTAAATTATAGCTTTACTCCACTTTGTTTCTAATCCTTATTCTAGGCTTGAAAAACATCATTAGCTAACTATCTAATGAGGGAGTGACTTCTCGCAGATATTGCAAAGTCGTAGTTGCACTCTCCAGATGAACTTGAGTCATAATTTTATTCTAGTTTTATTAAGAGTATAATAGTAAGGAATTAGTTACTCAGAATTAGTAAGCAAGAGTCATGCCCGTCTAAGTTCATACTATTAGATTCCTCACTAAATAGAAACTTCTATGATCATGTCCAAAGAAAATTATAACACATTGGTAGCCTCCTCTTGCCTTTTTCTGTAGCAAAAAATTAATAATCTAACTAGCTTCCCCCATGTGAAGTAGACTTGTTAAGAAACAAATTTTAAGAAACATGTATATATTTTGGGTATCTTTATAAGAAAATAAAACTGAAAGCATTAAAATTATCACTCAATTATCAGCTTTATTTGAAAACTATGTTAATATGTCATGCCCAAAGAGAATTGTACCGCATTAGTTGTCTCCTCTTACCATTTTTTTTAGCAAAAAAACTAATAATCTAACTAGCATCCCATGTGTAGTAAATCTGTTAAGAAACAAAGTTTAAGATATATATATATATTGGGTATCTTTATAAGAAAATGAAACTGAAAACATTAAAATTTTACCCAACAATCAGCTTTATTTGAAAACTGTGTTAATATGCATATTTAGGAGACTTTTGAAAGAGAACAAATCAAGATGGAATAGAGTAGGATGGACTGCCTTATTTTGCTGGTCTGCCTTACTCAGGTGTGAAGGTATGCTGCTGTTGTGAGAGGATGGACTGTTATGCAATGCTAGTGTCTTTCTTTGCTCTGCTTTGTTTTTCAGTGTTGCTTCAGTTTCTGCTGCTTTGGCTCAGGCTCTATTCCTCTGCCTCAGTCTGTCAGTTTGTTTCAGTTTGCTTTGTGTGTGTATGCAGCTATGTGTGTGTTTGCTGCTTCTATTTTGTTTGTATGCTGCTGCAGTTGAGAGTTTAATTTAGTTGGTGTAGTTGCTAGGTTTGATCAAATGCAAAATACACTTTAGTTTGCTCAAATGCATGACAAGGCCTTATTTTGCCTTAGAAAGGGCTGTCTGGAGGTTTCTGCTATTGGGACCTAGTGTTACCAAATCTGCAGAGGATGCTAAGAGTATTATTCATTTGTTTGGTTATTGCATCATTTGTAGTAAAATCTGCCCCATCAGTAGTAGTCTCAGTAATAGAGTTGGTTGATTATGCATTCATAATATCAACAATTGCTTCAATATATGATCTGCCTCTGGTTGCTGTTTTGGGGTTTTGGTGTTGGTTGGTCTATTTTGATGAATGGTTGGCAGCTGCTGGCCTATCTGGTTTAATGGATGTGGAGTTAGTTGTTTGGTAGCTGCTGGTGCAAGGTTGTGAACTGCTATTAGTCAGCTGGTGTATGATGTAGGGTGTGTATTACTGCTATGATGTCTGCTGGTGTATGAGAGGTGGTTTTCTGATAGATTTTGAGGTGTTTGCTGCTATAGGGTGCGTATTGCTGCTGGTGTCTGATGCTATAGCCTGTATGATGTCTGGTATATGCTGTATTTATCTTGTTTGTTCTCCTATCTCTTGGTTGGTTGCTCTCCAACCTTGGGGGTGCTAGCAAATGATAAGATGGGTTTTTTGGTGTTAACATAGTTGGGATGATTTAACTCATCGTGATGCTTTTGCACTCCCCTTTCTTTTTTGATGTTTGTTGTTTATGTACGTTGTACATTACTCTTACATCAATAAAGTTCTTTCTTTCCCGATCAAAAAAAAAAAAAAAAGATGGAATGGAGTAGGGCACCATCAATGTCTAAAATTCCACATTCTAAAAAGTCTTTTGAGACCAATTGACTTTCAATATGGTGCTTTGTCTCATGTATCTCACTACTCTTCCTTATGCTGCGTGGCACCATCATGCAGTTGTATATGGTACTAGGTGTGAGATATATGACTCTTATCCCCTACAGTTTCTCTTGTTTGTCTCAATTTGTACTCAAAATTTTCTACTTTTATATTTTAATATGTATTTTTAATAGCAAAATTATATTTCGGGATTTTTATTACATTGAGTGGATGAATATGCCATGTAGTATTCAAATTTTATATTCTTTTATCTTTATACTCAAAATTTTTATCTTTATACTCAATATTGTCTTGATTGAATTTGTTATTGGTTACCCATTGTTATGCTTATCATGTCTTAAACATTTTTGTATCTCTTCCTTCCTTCTTTATTTTTTATTTTTTTATTTTTTGGGTGGTAATTTATTATTATACTTGGGACAAAAGATCCCAACCCTTCTAATATGGCAGTTTGACCCTTCAGGAGTTGGCTAAATGATCTTTTTTGCTAGTGGGTTGGTTTTTAAAATTTATGAAAAGAGTTGGGTCAAGAATACATAAAGTTTTAAATTAAAATTACATAAATGTGAGATAACAAATATTTAAATCTGTAATTATGAATGAATCAAATCTATATATTTTATATTGAGAACTTTCTTTGTTTTTGGACCCTTTATGTGTGTGTGTGTGTGTGTTTTGTGAAAGTGAGTTATAACCCACCAACCAATGTGAATCACCATCTCTTTTCAAATAGAATTTTTTAAACGGCCTTATTAATTAGTGTTCTTAACATTTAAAGTATAAAAAATATAATATTTGAAAGATATGATTTCAATAGTTTTTCATTGATTTTAAAAGTTGTTTACATTTTTATTTATTTCTAAAATAATTTTTATCTAAATTCTAATATTAAATAATGTTCCAGACTTGTTAGGATTTAAGGTTTGTGACTTTTAATATTTGTACAATAGTAACCTAATCACTTTGAGATAAGGAATGTTGTTTATGTGAATCACCTTCTTCCATATAGGTTTGTGACTTTTAAGATTCTTTTGGTGAATGATGCATTGAATTGTTACGTGGTCTGGTTTTTATTGGTAATGATACAATCTGATCATAATGAAAATTTCCATCTTTAACTTCCATTTCTGTCCATGATATATTTGCTCACCTATTGGAATGTTTGCATTTTTGTCCATGATATATTTGCTCACCTATTGGAATGTGTGCATTTATGATATATAAAATATTAGAATTGTTATTATGGTTAATTAATATTTATGTTCATGTATACAGAATATATATTTAGGAGAAGTAAACAAAATGGACAAGAGTTGGATTAATTTGCCAAATAGGATGTCGAGAGAATACATGAATGGGATCGATTGATTTCTAGTGTTTGCATACACCAATAGGGCTACAAGTTTGATGATTTGTTGTCCATGTAGGAAATGCGAGAATTGCTATCGTCTTGTCCGAGATAGTGTGCGAGAGCACTTGATTTCAAATGGCTTTTTAAACAAATACAAACATTGGATTAATTATGGAGAGTCGTATACTTCTGTGCATGGTAACCGAGATAATGGAGCCTTAGTGAATGAAAACATTAGGGATGATATGGTGGGAATGATACACGATGTTACTGGTATTTCAGTTCCTAGTACAAGTGTTGTAGATGATGAACCACAGGCACCAACTAATCCCAATATAGCAGAACCACTTGCAACTGATCCGCAGTTAGGTCCAGATGTAGAGACTGTAAATTATTTCAAACTTTTAGAGGATGCTCAGAGTGAATTGTATCCGGGTTGTCAGAAGTTCACATCTTTGTCGTTCATTGTTCGACTTTTACATATGAAGGTACTAAATCAGTTGAGTGACACTTCTGTTACCATGTTCCTTGAGTTATTGAATGAAGCTTTCCCTGAGGGTGCGAAACTTCCTAATTCTTACTATAAAGCTCAAAAGATCACTACAGATTTGGGCTTCACATATGAAACGTGGGATGTATGCCCTAATAGTTATATGTTGTTCCGAAATGAATACATCAATCTTGATGAATGTGTCATATGCAGAAGTTCTAGGTGGAAACAAAATGGAGCTGATTGTTCAAATGTTCCTCGTGGAGGCGGTAAACATATAACCTCTAAACAGATGAGGTATTTCCCTTTGAAGTAAAGATTGCAGAGGTTGTATATATCTGTAGACACCTCATTTTTGACCGCCCTTAAGACTTGGGTGTTATTGATGGTTTACTTGGTGGTAAAAGGTATGCAGGGCAAAGGTTCAAATTCGTCAGCAATGAGAGAGTCAAATCCCAACTTCATACCCCTTTTGGACCAAAACAATATTGATCAAAATATTTTAGATCTTAAAATCCTCTCTTTCAAAATGTTTTGAAAATAAAATTCCTACGATGTTCCGACGCTCACATTTCGGTAAATGTTGCGCTTTTTGGTAAACCGAGCAAGGACAAGTTGGAGATGAATGAAAGAGAGATGAAATCTTTGAAAAAAATCTTTCAAAACACTTTTTTTAGGGGTTTGGAGTTGAAGAAAAGAGGAAAGGAGAGGAGAAAACTAGTTTGGGAGAAGTTCGGCATGAATCCAGGTAAGAGAGAATCGAACAGTTCTCGCTAAATCGAGCTTATTTGTCTATACAAATGAATTTAAGCTATGAGGCCACCACCGTTGGAAAGAAGACTTTCGGGGCTTCATTTTTTGTTCAAGAATCTCTTAAATCCGAGTCCGGAAGGCGGAGATATGATTGGTTGAAGTTGGGCATCATCCCGGTTGGACCGAAACTGAGCAGTCTTCACCAAAACAAGCATAACTTTTTGTACAGTTGGAATTTTGATGCAAGGCTGGTTCCATTGGAAATCTTACTTCCGGGGCTTCAATTTTGACACAAGATTGACCTGAAAAGGAGTTCATATGA
This sequence comes from Camellia sinensis, assembly GCF_004153795.1. Classification (NCBI taxonomy): domain Eukaryota; kingdom Viridiplantae; phylum Streptophyta; class Magnoliopsida; order Ericales; family Theaceae; genus Camellia; species Camellia sinensis. The sequence goes on along the minus strand of NW_021025991.1, from coordinate 860,876 downwards.
AGAATTTATGCCCGCTTGAAGTTGGACTTACAGAGCAGATTTTTCCTGCCGACCGGCCAGAACAGATGGCCGACCGACCAAATAGATGGCCGACCGGCCAGAACAGATAGCCGACCGGCCAAATAGATTTCCGACCAGCTAGTTAAAGTAGCCGACCGACCAATTTTGCTAGCCGACGACCTTCCAGAGTATTCTACAGATTGAATGGATGCCAGCTGTGCCAGCTATTCTCCACTCAACCCACTGTCCGAGGGGCTGCCTTTTGGGGGGGGAAATTTGAATTTGTTTTCCCCCCCTTTCCTTGGCCTCTCTCCCTCTTTAAAACGAGCACTCTACCTCATTTTCTAAGGGTTACAAAAACCAGCTGAGACTTTAATACATACACCCTCTATATCTCTCTCCTTCAACCCTCCAAACCCTAAGGTTCTTGCACCCTTTGCACTACAACCCATAGCACCACACCTCTACACTCCATTCCAACAACTTGGGGGCCATTTGAAGAGGTTGAGAGCTCAGAAACTTGGTCCAAGAGCTGCTGGTTTACTGCTCTACAAGGGTGAGTTCTCCTTTTCCCTTTTCTAGTCTTTTCTTGCTTTGTATCTAAGCCATACTTGCTAGCATTTTTGGGCTCCGACCCAAACTATAAATAGTCATATTTTGAGCCTCTTTTCATGTTTGATTAAGGGTATTTCTCTGTTTGAGGCCAGTTGCTATCACTTGCTTCTTTGTCTCTCTTTTAGGCCTTATTTTTGTATAGTATTTTAGGCCTATTTGTGAGCTGTTTTGGATCTTTCCATAAACTGTAAAATATCTTGTTTTGAGCCTCTCTTCAACATTGTTGAAGGGCTCTCCTTTGTTTGAGAACAGCAGCTGCCACTTGCCTCTTTACCCCTCTTTTAGGTCTTTTCTTGCATGATAGCTTGGCCTTATTTATGATTATTTTCGTGGCTTGATGTAAACTGTAAAGTGCCCTTTTTTGAGCCCCTCTTCAACTTTGTTGAAGGGATCTTTGTCATTTGGGGCCAGCTGCTGTCCCTTTGTGTTTAATCTCTCTTTTAGGGCCATTTTTGCATGATAGATTAGCCCTATTTGCATTCATTTTTGGGATTTGTTATAAACTGGAAATATGCATGTTTTGGGACTTTCTTGCATCTGTCTTTATGCTTCATGATCAAATAATGCATGCTTTGTATAGCTATAGGCCAATGCGTATGCCTAGTTTTGTGTTTCGGGGCCATTCCATGCATCGGGCGCCATGTTTCCATGATTCGGGGCTATTTTGTATCACATTTTAATGCTGGAATTACATGCTTGTATGCTGAGAGGGAGATTTATGATCTGGAATTGGGCCGAGGTAACGGCCGAGCAGGTTGAGAGCCTAATGGTGCATGGGCCGAGATGACCGGCGATCCGTCCGGAGATGGGCTGCCAGGAGTTGTGACGCCCCAGACCGTAAAGAAGTTGCTCGACAGGGCAGTGCTCGGTTAGACCGAGCTGCTTGATCAGGCGATGGTGGAGCCAGTTAAGTTGAGTGACCGGCGCCCGGAAAGGCGTGGTCAACCGAGGTAATCATTTGATCGGCAGGAAGGCCGACCACAGGAGGTGCCCCGGACTCGGCTTTTCCGAGATGCCGCCTAGCCCGGTCCTCCTTGGGCTTAGCCAGTGAAGTGCTTGGGTATGAAGCACAGCACGGCCGTGGATAGAGAAGCTCGGTTGCCGAGCTCCAGTTGAGAAGGCAGGCAGTTGAGATTAGGTGATGTTCAGCAAGGTTTATGCTGACAGATGGGATAGCGGAGCCACGTGTCAGGAGATGACTGGGAGTGGATATGGAGCGCAGAGGGTATATAAGCATGTCTGCACCCCCCATACGCAGGGAGACGAACACCTTGTAAGGAACTCCTACACTCTAACACTCCTCTCTCTCTCTCTTTATCCTAAGGTGTGTGCTAACTTGACCGTCGGAGGGGTTTTTCGGCCACACACCGCCGGGTAACTCACCGCCGTTGTGCTCGCAGGTCGATCGGACAGACAGGAACTTGAAAGAAAGGAATACGGGCTTGCCTGAATATTTGCTCCCCGTACAATTGGCGCCGTTTGTGGGAAGCTTGACAGACAAAACCTTGTCTTCCAGGTTCATCTGATCGCCGTCCATGGCGAACGACGACGAGTTTCTGTTGTCTGCCATAGACGGAGCCACCTCGGAGTTCACCCGAAGGAGAGAAGGCCCTCCCGCCATCCATCCAATGGCGAACTTGGGGACGCCCACCGGAGGACAGTCAGGAGACGCGCGGGATAAGCGCGGAAGAAGTCATGGTCATTCACGAAGTCCAGACGGTCACCGGCAGATGAGAGACTCACACGCCAGACGTCTGGAAAATAAGTTGAGGGACCAAGACGTTGTCATCCGGCGAATGGCAGCAGAGATGGAGGATCTGAAGCGACATGTCAAAGGTAAAGGTGTAGCTGGAGTGGGTGACCACAATGAGCGCACCCCATCCCGCCGTTCAGGCGGTCAGAGTCAGCGACGCACTCAGTCCATATCTATTACCAGAAGTTACCAGGTTGGTGATTCCGACGCGCATGCAGAAAAGTCTAGCGCACAAGACAGCACCTACAAACCCTCACGTCCGGTGACGACGTCGAGGTACTCTTACTCCGCTCATTCAGAGGATTTGCGGGCGGTCTTAAAGGAGCGGGCTCGCCAGCGCGAAGCTCAGAGAATACCGGCGTTCCAGCGGCTATCCTACGGGGTTTATGCCAGCGAGGAGGTCGGAATGCCTCCACCCCGCCAAGCAGTGCCACTCTTTGAAGATACGGGCTTGGCCAGGCTGAGTGCCACCCCTTTTTTCTTGGAAATAGAAACAACACCGCTTTCGGCAGGCTTCCACCAGCCTAAATTCACACTCTACGACGGAAAAACCGATCCTTACATGCATGTGAGCCACTTCCGACAGGTTATGGCCGGACATAGGCGAAATGACGGACTCATGTGCTTAATCTTCCCATCAAGCTTAGGCGAACTGGGCTTAAAGTGGTTCGAGAGGTTGCCGGAAAGGAGCATACAAAGGTGGCATCAGTTGGCCGAGGCGTTTGTTACACGCTTGAAAACCAACACAAAAACACCAAAGGAAGTCGATCACTTACTAAGTGTCAAGATGGAACCGGGCGACACACTGAAGGCATACAACTCAAGGTATTGGGAAACCTTCAACCGAGATCTTGGATTGCCCGGTCAACCTCGCAATCACGCAATATAAGTGTGGTCTCCCGGTCGGCCATAGACTGCGGGACTCGCTTACCATGCACCAACCAACCTCCATGGGCCAGCTCATGCAGCGGATCAATGAGCACATCTGAGTAGAGGATGACGCGTCAGCATCTACCGTGAAGGCAACTCCGGTAGCAACAGACAAGAAGACAGCAGGCAAAGTGCACGCAGTTGGGCAAGAGTCCAGCCGCTCAAGTGACCGAGCAGAGGAATCAGACTGTGGCTCGAATCACAAAAACCGGGGTAGAGGACGTCGGAATGACCGGGATGACTACCCCCGAGATAACGTAGCGGATGCGAACAGAAGATTGAAGGCACGAACTGGCGTAACCACGATCTTCAAGATTCCAATCTATCGCATACTTAGCGAAATCCGAGACGAGAAATATGTCCGGTTTCCTGCTAAGTTGGGCGATGGACAAAAGGGCTACAATCCACGGTATCGTTGCACATTTCATCGGGAGCGGGGCCACCGAACAGAGGACTGTTTGCCTTTGAGGCAACACTCGGAAAAGCTAGTCGCAGCCGGGCACCTGGATTTTTACATTGATGGGGGCATCAAGGCAAACCAGGTTCCGGCTGATCCGCGGGGACCGGATGACCGAGATGTACCTCCTCAAGGAGTTGTAAATGTCATCCACGGCATAGTGGAACCGGCGCGTGTTTGCGAGCTCTGTGGTATGATCAAGAAGGCAGAGCACATGCGGGAAGTCTTGTCAGTTCAGCCTGCGCTCAAGAGGGGGAAGACAGAAGCGAAAGATGTGATCAGCTTCTCCTCAAGGGACCTGGAGCGCATTCAGACACCGCACAATGACGCCTTAGTAGTTACACTTCACGTCAAAGATTTTGAAGTCAAACGGATCTTGATCGATCAGGGAAGCTCGGTCCAGATCATGTACTACGACGCTTTCAAACAGCTCAAGCTCCGAGATACGGATTTGGCCCCGGCGACTTCGCCATTGGTTGGTTTCAACTCACAACCGGAGTGGCCTTTGGGAAAGATTATCTTGCCGGTCAAAGCGGGATCCGTGGTCAAACAGGTGGAGTTCTGGGTGTTACAGGTGCCATCTACGTACAATTTGATCCTTGGAAGGGGGTGGCTTCATGCCATGCAAGCCGTGGCATCAACTTTTCACCAAGTAATGAGATTCCCCTCGGCTATGGGGGCAATCGAGGAGATTTGGGGCGATCAGGTCATGTCAAAACAGTGCTTCGTGGCAGTCAACGGGAGCCGGGCTGCCAAAGGATTTGTTCAAATGATTGAGGGACTGGAGGACCAGGGCGTCTTGGATGATGTGGGCACCAAGGCCGTGGACAAAGCCGTCGAGGAATTGGTGGAGGTGCGAATTGATACAGAACAGCCGAACAAGTTCTTCTTGCTCGGCTCAAGCCTTACGGCCATAGAACGGACCGAGATGGTTGAATTTTTTATGGCCAACATCGAAGTTTTTGCATGGTCGCCACACGACATGCCCGGCCTTGATCCTAGTTTTATTTGCCATCATCTCAATGTCTTCCCCGGTGCCAAGCCAGTTATTCAGCGAACAAGGAGATCGGCGCTGCATCACGCCGAGGTAGTTGTGGAGGAAGTCAAGAATTTGCTGGAGGCACGGGCGATTCAAGAAATGCACTATCCTCGGTGGATCTCAAATACAGTGGTGGTACCGAAGAAGAATGGGAAGTGGCGGGTTTGCGTTGATTACAAGACCGTCAACCGAGCTTGTCTAAAAGATAGCTTTCCTTTGCCTAGAATTGACCAGCTTGTGGATTTGACGGCCGGCCATAATAGGCTAAGTTTCTTGGATGCTTATCGCGGCTATCATCAGATTGCCATGCATGGCCCTGACCGAGAAATCACCTCATTTACTACACCAAGGGGACTCTTCTGCTACCGGGTCATGCCTTTTGGTTTGAAGAACGCCGGGGCAACTTTTCAGAGGATGGTGACCAAGATGTTTGCTCCTTTGCTCGGCCGAACAATGGAAGCTTACATTGATGATATGGTGGTTAAAAGCCGACATCAGGCAGATCATTTGTTCGACCTGGCCGAGATGTTCGCCATTCTCAAAAAGCACAAGCTACGCCTGAATGCGTCCAAGTGTGCCTTCGACGTGGGATCCGGGAAATTTTTGGGATTCTTAGTCACGAACCGAGGTATCGAAGCAGACCCTACACAAATCCAAGCCGTGCAAGAGTTAAAACGGCCTAGCTCGGCAAAAGACGTGCAGCATCTGGCCGGAATGGCTGCCGCGCTTAATCGATTTATAAGCCGGTCATCAGATCGCTGCCGCCCTTTCTTTCAGTCCTTAAAATCAAAGTTCTCCTGGGATGAAGAATGTGACCAAGCCTTGGCCGAGCTCAAGGAGTATCTTTCTTCAGCACCACTGTTGGTCACACCGGAGCCTGGAGAAGAACTTTATCTTTATTTGGCCGTATCACAGCATGCAGTCAGTGCGGTGCTCGTCCAGGCTGATGGAATCAAGCACCTCCCCATCTTTTATGTCAGCGAAACTTTGCTACCGGTAGAGTCGAGATACTTGCCGTTGGAGAAGCTTGCTTTGGCATTAATGATGGCTTCAAGAAAATTGGCGCACTATTTCCATGCACATACCGTCGTCTTGACCGAGTTCCCCCTTAAAGCCTTATTCGAATGGGCAGACTTCTCCGGTCGGATTCTTAAGTGGGCGGTCGAGTTGGGACAGTTTGATGTGAAGTTCCAGCCGCGCACTGCTATCAAAGCCCAGACTTTGGCCGACTTCGTCGCAGAATTCTCACCTGGCACTCATCCAGTATGCCCGGTCGATATTACCGTGGCAGATGATGAGATACACGCAAGACCATCTGAGATACAACCAGTTGGTGGAGGTAGCAACGCGGAGTTTGCGCACACCATTGAAGCACCCTTAGTTTGCACGGTTTTACCACCCGGTGATGCGATGACGGAGTTGAGTATCACCGACCCATCTGCTCTGTCCGGTCCCGCATCACCAAGGGGGAAAGAAATGGAACCACACAGCTCAGAACCTGCGGCCGGCATAGCACCGCAACCTGATGATTCGCCTACGGACTTGAGCATTACAGATCAACTTGCTGAGTCTGGTGCCAAATCATCAAGGGGGACTGAATTGGAACCATTCAACACAGAACTTGAAACCGCACAGCCGAGCAGTTGTGATCCCATCAACCTTCAAGCCTCTCAAGACCCCTCAGAATGCTGGAAACTCTTCGTAGGGGAGATGTGGAAACTTTTTGTTGATGGTGCCTCGAACCGTCACAGCACCGAGCTGGGTATAGTTTTGATATCACCAGATGGGTTGACAATTGAACACTCTATCACCCTTGGCTTCCCTGCATCCAACAATGAGGCCGAGTACGAGGCGCTTTTGGCCGGTCTCAAGAGCGCGCTTCAGATGCAGGCATCAGAGTTAATGGTTTACAGTGATTCCCAGCTTGTGGTTAACCAAGTTTCTGGGGTCTACCAGGCCAAGGATGACAGAATGATGAAGTATCAAGCTTTGGTCAGGGACCACATCAAGCAGTTTCAGGTAATCAGAGTCCAACAGATTGGCCGTGAAGAAAACAGCCGAGCTGATGAGCTGGCCGGCCTCGCTTCCATGGTAAATGGTACGTCTCCAAACCCCCTGTTAATTGACTTTCTTCCACGGCCAAGCATTGAAGACGCCGGGCAGACGGATGTACTCTGCGCCGCGCTAGGTCCTTACTGGATGGACCCCTTAATCTTTTTCCTCAGAGACCGGACTCTACCAACTGACAAGAAAGAAGCACACAAAGTCCGGGTGAAGTCAGAGCGGTTTTGGCTCTCTCCATCTAGTGCATTGTATAAAAAGTCCTTCACTGGCCCTTATCTAAAGTGCGTGCACCCGAGTAGTGTGGAGGCCTTCTTGTACGAAATTCACGAAGGCATTTGTGGCAGCCACATAGGGGGCAGGTCCTTGGCCTACAGAGCTATTTCACAGGGATATTGGTGGCCGTGCATATAGGCCAACGCACAAAAGTACGTTTGCAAGTGCGAAAAATGCCAGAAATTCGCCCATCAGATCCATCGGCCCGCTAGGGAACTTCTTCCCCTCACTAGTCCTTGGCCCTTCGCCATGTGGGGGCTAGATATAGTGGGGCCATTGCCAACAACACCAGGCAACCGAAAATTCTTCATTGCGGCCACAGATTACTTCACGAAATGGGTTGAAGCTGAGCCCTTGGCAACAATCAAAAAGAAAGACGTGAAGCGGTTTGTCTGGCAGAACGTGGTCACGCGGTTTGGCGTCCCCATGATCTTAATCTCTGACAACGGCATCCAGTTTGACGGTCGCCTATTCAAAGGATTTTGTGAAGATTTGAAGATTGAATTCTACAACTCCACCCCGGCTTACCCGCAGTGTAATGGTCAAGCCGAGGCATCGAACAAGACTATACTGGATGGGTTGAAGAAACGGCTGGAGAAGGCAAAGGGAAAATGGGCTGAGGAATTACCCAGCGTCCTTTGGGCATACCGAACAACCCCGCGGCGATCTACCGGGGAAACTCCATTTGCTTTGGCTTATGGCATGGAGGCAATCATACCTTTGGAAATTGGCATGCCCACCCTAAGAAGTGAAAGTTTTGAGCCCGCACTGAACGCCGAGGCCATCGCCCTGGAACTAGACCTAGTGGAAGAGTGTCGGGAGAAGGCCCTCATCCACGTGGCCACCTACCAACAAAAGCTCTCAAGGAAGTACAACAAGTCGGGAGAAGGCCCTCATCCATGTGGCTGCATACCAACAAGAGCTCTCAAAGAAGTACAACAAGACGGTGCACCCCAGACCGTTCAAAGTTGGTGATTGGGTTTTGAGGAAAGTTATAGGCAACACCCTAGTGCCAGGTGAAGGCAAACTAGGGGCAAATTGGGAAGGACCCTACAAGATCACCGGTCTGGCGGGCAAGAGGGCTTACCACTTAGAGGATCTAGAGGGAAGAGCAATACCCCGGCCATGGAATGCGGCCAACCTGAAACTGTATTATTTCTAAGCTTTTGCTTTCTTTTCTTGTGCAAAGGAATTTTTTGGCTTGCACTTCAAAATGTAATTCTTTTTGTCAATATATAGAAGTAATTTTGCTTTAGCACTTGGACTGTTGTTTTAATGTAAAAACCGAGATGATTTACTCCGGCTGGAAGAGTTGGTGTTTTGTCCAACTTCGGATTACCAACCGAGATGATTTACTCCGGTTGGAAGAGTTGGTGTTTTGTCCAACTTAGGATTCCCAACCAAGATGGTTTACTCCGGTTGGAAGAGTTGGTGTTTTGTCCAACTTAGGATTCCCAACCGAGATCGTTTACTCCGGTTAGAAGAGTTGGCGCTTTGTCCAACTTAGGATTCCCAACCGAGATGGTTTACTCCGGTTGGAAGAGTTGGCGTTTTGTCCAACTTAGTATTCCCAATCGAGATGGTTTATTCCGGTTGGAAGAGTTGGTGTTTTGTCCAACTTGGGAATCCCAACCGAGATGATTTATCCCGGTTGGAAGAGTTGGTGATTTGGTCAACTGCTATTCCCAACCGAGATGATTTACTCCGGTTGGAAGAGTTGGTGATTTGTTCAACTTTGTTATTACCAACCGAGATGGTTATTTCGGTTTATGAAGTTGCTGTTTTGTTCTTATCCCATCTTCGCTCTGCTCTTTAAGAAAATAATCAGACTCTGCAACCACGCTAGGTAATTCTGGCTGTTGAATAGAGAGGTGGTGATTTTAAAGTCATGGTTGATAGGAATGGCAATGGGCCGGGGCGGGGCCGGGGATGACACTCCCCGTCCCCGATCCCCGAAGGTAGAAAAATCCCCGTCCCCGCCCCCGATCCCCGGCGGGGAACCCATCACCTCCCCCGTCCCCGTCCCCTAACGGGGATCGGGTTTCCCCGACCCCGAAACATCCCCGGCAGATCTGTTCAACAAAAAAAAAAAAAATCTGTATAATGGACGAACAACAGATCTGTTCAACACACATACACAACAACAACTTTTCAGATCACAACAATCATCAATCAACAACATATATATAACAACTTAAAAAAAAAAAAAAAAAGTGTTCAACAACAGATATATATATATATATATATCGTAAGAGAGAGAGAGAGATGCGATCGACTACGAGTGGCGGTGGTGGATCGACGGAGGGCTTCCTCGCTTCAGATCTGTTCAGATCGGTTTCTTCAGATCTGTTCTGAGTCTGCGTGAGTCCGTGAGTGAGTGAGGGGGATGCCATCGACTTCGAGAGGCGGTGGTGGAATGGCAGAGGCGGTGGTGGGGTGGAGCAGCGGGTGAGAGAGAGGGAGAGGAACTGTGAATCTGTGATCAACTTCGAGAGAGAGAGAGGTCTGAGAGAGAGAAAGACAGACAGAGGTCTGAGGGGGAGAGAGAGAGACAGAGGTCTGAGAGGGAGAGAGAGTGATCCAGGTCTGACTATGAGATAGATGCAAATATGTGAGGTAATGAAGGGTTATATTAAATATATATGTAAAAATAGATAGTGGGTGCATAAAGGTGCTTTATTTCGGGGAGGAAACGGGGCGGGGCTCGGGGACGGGGCCGGGCCGGGTCCGGGGCCGGAAAAGCTATCCCCGTCCCCGGCCCGAAATTAATCGGGGATGTGTTTTTTAATACCATCCCCGGCCCGTGGGGAGTATTTTTCGGGGAAAAACCATTGTAATCGGGGACGGGGGGTCGGGTCCCCGTCGGGCCGGGTTTAAATTGCCATCCCTAACTTCAACCGAGTTATGTATTTCGGTTGACGAGGTGTTTTGTTCAATCTATGATTTATACCGAGATGTTTTGCTGAAGATGGAATTGATGACAACCGTGTAAACACTTGGCAAAATTAGAGTTTTTCATTGATAGAAAGTCAATACAAAAGGTGGGGACAGAGCCCGGTTACATCAGAAACGCAGAAAGTAAACATACAAAAAGAAAAGAAAACTAAACTAAGGGGGAGAGATTGGTAAACTTGTCCTCGGCGGCCTCAAGGTTGATGGTTAGACTTTTGTCTTGGGCACCAGGCTCGTCATGGCCGGGCTGCTCCTGCACCTCGGCATCCTCTGCCTCTGCATCTGTCTCGGCGTCTCCCTCTTCAAGCCCTTCCTCGGCCTCAGCTTGCAACCCGCTGAAGACGTTGTTCACGTAAGGCACGAGGTAGACCGGTAGGAACGCAGGAGGAGGATTAGCAAATACGTCGGTGTCAGAGCCCTAGCCGAGATGCTCCCAGGCGGACTTCCAGCTAGCTTTGATGTAAATGTCTTGTGTTGCAAAGACTTGTTTCTTATAGCTCTCCTCGGCTTCGTTGAAGCCAGCGTTGTTAGCATCCCGACAGTCTTTCTTCCACGACTTTTTCAGCGCGTTTAGCTCGGTCTGGAGCTCATCCTGTTTTTTCACGGCCGCATCCAGCTGATCGAGCAGTCTGTTGTTGTCTGCATTAGCCATCTCAAGTGAAGACTTTGCCCGGCCGAGCTTGGCTTGGAGGCTCTGGACTTGGCTGGCTGTGTCATTGGCCTTTTGCCGAAGTCTATGGATGCGCTCCATTACTAGGTGTTGTTTCTGAATGGCCTGCAAGAAGCAAAGTTGATTAGAGAAAGAACCGAGCAAACACTTGTGAAAATTTCAGAGGCACATTGACTTACCCTAGCCATAGACTTCACTGATGATTTTATCAACCGAGTGTCAGGGACGTGGTCGCTGCCAACCACGTCGCTCGGTAGAAGAAGAGCTTTGGTAAGATCGAAGGCGAGCAAATGCTCTTTATCGCCCTTGATAGAAGCCGTGGCCGGGATGTCTTGACCCCGGTGCTTCAGCTGTGGACGCCAGGCCGGCACTGGGACAGGAGTGTCAGATGGCTGCTCGGTAGTCAGCTCGGCGACAAGCTCGGCAGATGGGTCTGCGCGAGCTCTTTTACCAGCACGGCGAGGAGCAGGTTCTCGGCTGGACTGCCCGGTCACTTGAGAGGCAAGAGCAACCACGGCGCCGCTGGATTGACCGGCGGCTGGCGACCGAGTTACAACGCTTGTAAGCTTGGCGGATGTGGCGGTGAGCAGGTTCTTGATTCTGCTTCGTTTGGCCATCTCTTGCTCCTCTGTCAAGCGAATGAGTGGAACGTCTGGCAGAGTTGGATTTGGTGGAGGTGTTGGAGCGCGGAGGAAGTCTGTAACTTTACTCCAGCGGGAAGCAGAGTATCTATATGAGGGACTGTAGCCAAGCAATTGGTTGCAATCTCAGTCGCGGTAGCGGAGCGCGGTTCTGATTGCCTCTACGTTGGGGAAATGATAGTTGGCTTGCAAGGCTTGGATTGCTGCAAAAGAAACAAGAAAGAAAATGACTAAGTACAGAAACATGAAGAAAGTATATTAACTGAGCTAATTTGCGCGGCTTACATGTGCTGCCAAAGTTTTTGCTTATCATCTAGCCCGGTACCGCGGCTGTCTCGTAATTGCCTGACACCCAGAAGAAATCATCGTCGTGAAGATCCTTGTCTGGTGTGCCGGTCACGATTTTCTCTCTGCCCGGTCTAATCTTAAGATAATAGGCGAGGCCGTCGCCGGTGTGGCCTAGGGTGTATTGGCGCAGGATCTCGGCTAAACCTAGGCTTATGCCTAACCGGTTGTTTAGCTCGTGCACGTCATTTATTATCCGGTAGGTGTTGGTGGATACTTGGGTTCGTGCTAGCCCGGTTCGGCACAGGAACTCGGTCATCAGGGGATTGACTGGGAAGCGGAGGCCTCCTTCTACTATTGACAGCACGGTGAAGGGGCATTGGTCTAGTCTGCCCCAGGGTGTTGTCTCCTCTTCAGCCAGTTCGAGATGGACGTCGGCCGGGATGCCGTACTCCTCTCTGAACGCAGCTAGCGTGGTCGGAGTATCCACTAGGAAGCGGAATTTCCCCATTTGTGGCCGGACTAAGGTAGCTCAGCTGAGGTGTTTGGCATAGTGGCAATTGGTAGTTGCTCGGTCTTGAGAGCCTGAGGAATGGACAGTGGTCCCCTTGGACTCTGCAGGAAAAGGATGGCAAGTGTAAGTGTGAGCGCGGTCGCGCAAAATGAGCTTTTCTTTAGCTCGGTCATGAAGAGTGCCAAACCACCTCGGTTTCCTAAGCTAACTAAGGAGCTCGGTCGCCCAAGCGAACCAGATGTTAGCCCGGTTGAGCAACCAATTCCTTTTGCTATCTCGGTTTTTGCTGGGGTTCTGACAAACATGTTATTTGCTCAGTTACAAAGGTTTTTTTGGATCAAATGAAGACCAGGTAGCCGGTCCGCCCCCGTTCTTCAGTGTTTTTCAGGAAAAATGAAGAACACCATGAGTAATGGAGGGTTTGGGATGGTTTTTGGTGCCCGAATCCTAAAAGCTGCATTTCTCTCCCCTAATGTGTGAAATATCGAAGAAAATGACTATAAAAGGGGAGTTTGAGGACTTACCAAGTTAGGGCAGTGCGTTCTCCACCTTGGAGCTCGAGTTCAGGAACGGCAGAGGATGGGCAATAGCTCTGTGAAGCTTGATAAGCAAGAGAGGCAGTAAGAATGGAAGGAAGAGGGCAGAGGCATGTTTATAAAGGGTAAGAAACCACCCAAATTCAAATTTGCAAAGACGGCTGGGTTAGTCGCTCGAGGGCGAATAAAAGGACGACACGTGTTCCCATTAATGCAGCGTCAGAGTTGAAGCGACAAGAAGGTCAGGCGAGACGACGACCGAGTAACTAGCTGGGCTGGTCTTGAAGACAGGAATGAAAAATTGAGAAGTTGAACCGAGCAAGTTCTGAAGCCAGGAATAATAGCCGGCCTGGTCGCCATTCTGCAAATCGCGGACCGAGGACAAGATTATCCCGGTCAGTATAGGTAATCCCAGTCACGCTTCAGCGGACGGAATTAAGGGGCAATTTAGAGGGAGATTTATGATCTGGAATTGGGCCGAGGTAACGGCCGAGCAGGTTGAGAGCCTAATGGTGCATGGGGCCGAGATGACCGGCGATCCGCCCGGAGATGGGCTGCCAGGACTTGGGCCGGGCAGAAATTGGGCCAAGTATGTGCCGCCCCAGACCGTAAAGAAGCTGCTCGGCAAGGCAGTGCTCGGTTGGACCGAGCTGCTTGATCAGGCGATGGTGGAGCCAGTCAAGCTGAGTGACCGGCGCCCGGAAAGGCGTGGTCAGCCGAGGTAATCGTTTGATCGGCAGGAAGGCCGACCACAGGAGGTGCCCCGGGCTAGGCTTTGCCGAGATGCCGCCTAGCCCGGTCCTCCTTGGGCTAAGCCAGTGAAGTGCTTGGGTATGAAGCACAGCACGGCCATGGATAGAGAAGCTCGGCTGCCGAGCCCCAGCTGAGAAGACAGGCAGTTGAGATTAGATGATGTTCAGCAAGGTTTATGCTGACAGATGGGATAGCGGAGCCACGTGTCAGGAGATGACTGGGAGTGGATATGGGGCGCAGAGGGTATATAAGCATGTCTGCGCCCCCCATACGCGGGAGACGAACACCTTGTAAGGAACTCCTACACTCTAACACTCTTCTCTCTCTCTCTTTATCCTAAGGTGTGTGCTAACTTGACCGTCGGAGGGGTTTTCCGGCCACACACCGCCGGGTAACTCACCGCCGTTGTGCTCGCAGGTCGATCGGACAGACAGGAACTTGAAAGAAAGGAATACGGGCTTGCTTGAATATTTGCTCCCCGTACATATGCCATATTTCATGCCTTGCCATGCCTTGTTAGAGTTGCATACTATGCCTTAGGTTTGGTCCTCGATTTGCGTGCATGCGTGCACGCATTTCGAGTGTCTCATCTTCATCTAATGGCTACTTATGTGAGTGTGGCTGAGGTCCACTCGTGTTGGTGTAAGTCCATTGTGCATTGTGTATGCCATTTCATTTCATAGCATTGTGTATGCTAGGTTGTATGTTAGCGCATCGTGTATGCCATGTTACCTCGTGCATCGTGTATGCCATTTCATAGCATTGTG
>NW_021025991.1:809368-840147 GCF_004153795.1 Camellia sinensis | reverse complement strand
ACCGCGGCATCAACCGCCGTCTGAAATTCGGCTGACCCTTTGAATTGCTCCACCGCTGCGACGCACAGATCGGGATAAGCCGCCCTTTCAGAGGCCGCCTTTACCCTTTCTTCGTCCAGCTCTTTCACTATTGGCGAATACCCACGGCAGACTACCAAGTTACTCACCTTCCTTGTGGTCGACTGTCCCTCTGCCTACAACATCATCCTCGGTCGTACCGCCCTCAACGCTTTTCAAGCTATCACTTCAACCTATCACCTCGCCATAAAGTTCCCCACCGACCAGAGGGTCGGGACAGTAGAATGAGTGTGCCTCTACTCCAAGCTTAAGCCTGCTTCAAGTCAGAATGGCAATTAAAGCAGCAGCAGATGTTATCTCTCGCCAATGTAAACATGGTGTCCCTTTTTCGAGCAGAGTTGTGTTGCTAAGTCCTCCGAAAGGTAAATCGGAGGCACCAGAGTACATGTTTGATGCCCTTCCATTGCATAGAATGTGAACTTTCATATACACTTCGGTTGCATGCGTGCCGCGCATCATTATGTTTCTGCATAAAATATGCTTTCAATGTTGCATAGAAAATGCCCCCATACTCACATAGAAAATGCATTTTATCGCACTGTCTTGTGCACCTGCATTGCATTGTTTTGCGCACTCCTTTGTTTGGAAACACTGGGATATGTCATTTTGTTTCTTATACCTTTCTGAAACACCGGGATACGTCCCTACGTTTCCGTTTCTCCCTTCTTTCGAAACACCGGGATACGTCCCTACGTTTCCCTTTCTCCATCTTTTCCAAAATACCGGGATACATCCCTATGTTTCTTCTACCTTTCCGAAGCACCGGGATGCGTCCCTATGTTTCTTCTTCCATTCCGAAACAACGGGATACGTCCCTATGTTTTTTCCTTCTCTCCGAAACACTGGGATACGTCCCTATGTTTCTCTTTCCATTCCGAAACAACGGGATACGTCCCTATGTTTCTCTTTCCATTCTGAAACAACGGGATATGTCCCTATGTTTCTCCTCCTCTCCGAAACACCGGGATACGTCCCTATGTTTCTTCTCCTTTGTCGAAACACCGGGATACGTCCCTATGTTTCTCCTCCTTGTTCGTAACACTGAGATACGTCCCTAATCCTTGGGATACGTCCCTAATCTTTGGGATACGTCCCTAATCTTTAGGATACGTCCTTAATCCTTGGGATACGTCCCTAATCCTTAGGATGCGTCCCTAATCTTTGGGATACATTCCTAATCCTTGGGATATGTCCCTAACCTTTGGGATATGCCCCTAACCCTTGGGATACATCCCTAACCTTTGGGATACGTCCCTATGTTTCTCCCTCTTCGGTTAAAAGCGTTCGGAACACGTTCCAATGCTCACACCATTTCGAAACACCGGGATACGTCCCTATGTTTCTCCCTTCTTTCCGAAACACCGGGATACGTCCCTATGTCTCTCCCTCTTCGGTTAAAAGCGTTCGGAATACGTTCCAAAGCTCACACCATTCTGAAACACCAGGATATGTCCCTATGTTTCTCCCTGTCCCATTTCCTCACACGATTTCAGTGTGTTTGGAATTGATCTTAGGTTGCATTTTCATGCACACCTCTTCACTTGCATTGTCACGCACATTCCACTTGCATTGTTTTATCAAACCGGCTTCGCGAAAGCGTATAAGTCCAATTATCAAAATCTTCCTGCATATCATTTGCATCTTGCCCCTGATCTACGCTGGTTTGATTCCTTGCAAAGGGATACGTAGGCAGCCTGCGGGCACAACCATTTATTTATCGGTATTTTGTTTGTTTGTCCAAGTCTTCGGCCTTGTCAAAAATGGGTCGTCTTTGGGCTTTGACATTCACTCACGTCACTTCTTGACTTCCGAGTTCTGTCAAAGAGGGGCAACTGTAGACACCCCATTTTTGACCGCCCTTAAGACTTGGGCGTTACTGATGGTTTACTTGGTGGTAAAAGGTATGCAGGGCAAAGGTTCAAATTCGTCAGCAATGAGAGAGTCAAATCCCAACTTCATACTCCTTTTGGACCAAAACAATCTTGATCAAAAGATTTTAGATCTTAAAATCCTCTCTTTCCAAATGTTTTGAAAATAAAATTCCTACGATGTTCCGACGCTCACATTTCGGTAAATGTTGCGCTTTTTGGTAAACCGAGCAAGGACAAGTTGGAGATGAATGAAAGAGAGATGAAATCTTTGAAAAAAATCTTTCAAAACACTTTGTTTAGGGGTTTGGAGTTGAAGAAAAGAGGAAAGGAGAGGAGAAAACTAGTTTGGGAGAAGTTCGGCATGAATCCGGGTAAGAGAGAATCGAGCAGTTCTCGCTAAATCGAGCTTATTTGTCTATACAAATGAATTTAAGCTATGAGGCCACCACCGTTGAAAAGAAGACTTTCGGGGCTTCATTTTTTGTTCAAGAATCTCTTAAATCCGAGTCCGGATGGCGGAGATGTGATTGGTTGAAGTTGGGCATCATCCTGGTTAGACCGAAACTGAGCAGTCTTCACCAAAACAAGCATAACTTTTTGTACAGTTGGAATTTTGATGCAAGGCTGGTGTCATTGGAAAGCTTACTTCTGACACAAGATTGACCTGAAAAGGAGTTCATATGAAGAATTTATGCCGGTTTGAATTTGGACCTACAGAGCAGATTTTTCCTGCCGACCGGCCAGAACAGATGGCCGACCGACCAAATAGATGGCCGACCGGCCAGAACAGATAGCCGACCAGCCAAATAGATTTCCGACTGGCTAGTTAAAGTAGCCGACCGACCAATTTTGCTAGCCGACGACCTTCCGGAGTATTCTACAGATTGAATGGATGCCAGCTGTGCCAGCTATTCTCCACTCAACCCACTGTCCGAGGGGCTGCCTTTTGGGGGGGAAATTTGAATTTGTTTTCCCCCCCTTTCCTTGGCCTCTCTCCCTCTTTAAAACGAGCACCCTACCTCATTTTCTAAGGGTTACAAAAACCAGCTGAGGCTTTAATACATACACCCTCTATATCTCTCTCCTTCAACCCTCCAAACCCTAAGGTTCTTGCACCCTTTGCACTACAACCCATAGCACCACACCTCTACACTCCATTCCAACAACTTGGGGGCCATTTTAAGAGGTTGAGAGCTCAGAAACTTGGTCCAAGAGCTGCTGGTTTACTGCTCTACAAGGGTGAGTTCTCCTTTTCCCTTTTCTAGTCTTTTCTTGCTTTGTATCTAAGCCATACTTGCTAGAATTTTTGGGCTCTGACCCAAACTATAAATAGTCATATTTTGAGCCCCTTTTCATGTTTGATTAAGGGTCTTTCTCTGTTTGAGGCCAGTTGCTATCACTTGCTTCTTTATCTCTCTTTTAGGCCTTATTTTTGCATAGTATTTTAGGCCTATTTGTGAGCAGTTTCAGACTTGGTTATAAGCTGTAAAATATCTTTTTTTGATCCCCTCTTCAACATTGTTGAAGGGCTCTCCTCTGTTTGAGGCCGGCAGATATCACTTGCTTCTTTACCCCTCTTTTAGGCCATTTTCCTGCATGATAGTTTAGGCCTACTTGTGTTCATCTTCGTGGCTTGATGTAAACTGTAAAGGGTCTTATTTTGAGCCCTTTCTTCAACTTTTTGAAGGCTCTTTTCCATTTCGGGCCAGCTGCTGTCCCTTTGTGTTTTAATCTCTCTTTTCAGGGCCGTATTTTTGCATGATAGATTAGCCCTATTTTGCAATCATTTTGGGTAACTTTGTATAAACTAAGAATATGCAATTTTTTAGGACTGTATTGAATATTTCTTTATGCTCATGATCAAATTAATGGCATGCTTTGTATAGCTATAGGCCAGACGTCGTCGTTTATGCCCTAGTTTTGTGTTTCGGGGCCTTCCATGCACTCAGGCGCCAATGTTTCCATGATTCGGGGCCTGTTTTGTATTCAATTTTAGTGCTGGAATTACATGCTTGTATGCCATTTGCATGCCTTGCCATGCCTTGTTTAGAGTTGCATACTATGCTTAGGTTGGTCCTTCGGTTGCGTGCATGCGTGCAGGCCATTTCGAGAGTCTCATTTCATCTTAAATGCGCCACTGATTTTTGGCATGTTTGCGAGCTATCCATGTAGTTTAAGTCCATCATCGGCATTTGTTGTATGCCATGTATGCTTACATGTTAGGTTGTTGTGCCGTATTGCTTTTAGATGCATCGCATAATCATGTTGCATTTAGCCTTGCTTGCATGCTTAGGTTGCATTTACATTGTGCATCATCTCCTTGCCTCTTGATCGAGCATGATATGAGGTTGGGCACTTTGAATGTGTTTTTGTGTTGTGCATTCCATTTGATATCGAAGTTGCTAATCTGTGGCCTTTATAGCCCATCATGCATCAAATGCATTAATTGAGGCCCGAGAGTCGAAGGTCAATGCTCCCTTGAGTCCCTGCATGATAGGAGTGTGCCGCGCGCATACATTTTGCTTGAAGTTCTGTTGCCATACACTGTTGTCCTTGTTGCTGTCAAAACACCAGTTTCTGCAGGGAGTTTTCGACCGGCACTATTGTAGAGGTCCGACTCAGGCCATGGATATTGTGGCGATAATATTGAAAACCCCAGCCGATGGATAAGTTCTATGGCCGGTGTGTATTCCCTTCAGCCGATGGTGTCCTTCTACCAGGCTTCAGGCGAACCTGTCCCCAGGATCTTGGCAGTTTTCAGAGAAGTCAGTGCGCTAGTGTAAAATAGAGGCAGCGAGTGGTTATTGTAAACTTGGCTTTCGGGGCTAAGGATAAATCCGGCATGCATCATTCACACATCCGCGAGGCGGGGGGCTGCGGCCATCTTCTCTTGCATATTAAATTTTGTTAATTAGATTAGAAAATTTGTAATATTTAATTTAGTATATTTATTCGGACTGAATCATCATTCGAGACCCTCCGAAGGCGAGGGCAATTGTTGTAATAAGTGTTGCGTGAGCTGTGTGTATGTTTTCAACCCTCCTCTTTCTTTTCCCTTTATAATTTACCCGACTTAGATGGTAAACTAGGGCATATTTAATAATGAGCTACCTTATGCTTTAGCATGCGTGATCCATACATTGTGCTTACATGCACCAGCTCGTACATTCAGCTAACTGCACTCGTATTTCAATTTCCAAGTTGGTAGTATTTGTTTTAGTTGCAAGCATTTCACATTTCTGCTTTGGATTAGCCGAGCCCGATTTGGATTGCATCTTTGATGTGTTGCATTTAGCCATTCAAATATGAAACTAGGATCATGCATGTGTATTACTAACTGGTTTCTGTTTTGGCTTGGAGTACTAGGTGAGCTTTATGCTTTAGCATGCCGCATACGCTGTGAGTGTTGCCATAATTGCAATGATTACCATGAGGCTAGCTGCTTATGTGATATAACTGTTTGAATGCCTTGATGAAGGTTGGATTGTTTGAGTTGGGAATAACTCATTGAAGTCATATTTTAGCCTACTTGGTGAGTAGCAAATTCCAAAGCGTTTTCCAAACAAACGGGATATGCAATGTTTTGTTCCAATTTTAGGCCGATTTGGTCTATACTTTGTTTGCTGCGCGCATAACATAGTAATTCTAGCTAATAAAATGGAATAAAGAACACATAACGTTTTCAAAACTGGATATCATGGTTAGTTAAGAGGCCGCAATCTCGGATCGGGCGAGAGGGGGTGCTCATAGTTGACCTTCCCCAATCGTACCCAAGCTCCCGAGCCGAGGCAACTTTGGTGATGACGGACACGTGGCCTTTGGCACCGAGTCAGGGTTTCCTAAATTCCCCCATAAAAAATATTTAGGTGGCGACTCTGTATCTGGCAAAGCAATCCATGTCTGGCACTTCTTTTCAAAAATCTGTTTCTCAAAACGATTTGCCGGATTTGGACTCTTTGGTTCAGATTAAGGACCGTGACACAAATCGAGTCCGAACTGTAGCGGGGTCCCTCGCGGACGTGTTACAATGTCATTGAAAACGGCCAAGCTCATGAAATGGCATGCAGGGGAACGGCAAGATGATGGTGTCTTAAGACATCCTGCTGACTCCCTTGCATGGAAAGATTTTGACCGTCGAAATACTGACTTTACTGATGATTGTCGAAGTATAAGGCTTGGGTTAGCATTTGATGGTTTTAACCTATTCAGATCGATAAACATAGTTCATAGCACCTGGCCTGTTATTCTCATTCCATACAACTTACCACCATGGATATGCATGAAACAACCATTTTTGATTTTGTCTACACTTATCGATGGCCCAAAAGGACCTGGTGACAAAATTGATGTGTATATGCAACTGTTGATTGAGGAGTTGAAGGAACTATGGATTGACGGTGTCTCTACATTTGATGCATCAACAAATCAAATGTTTCAAATGCATGCAGCTTTGTTATGGATAATTAATGATTTTCCAGCATATGCGAACTTGTCAGGATGGAGCACAAAAGGAGAATTTGCATGTCCATGTTGCAATAAGGAAACTAGATCATGTTGGTTGAAACATGGTAGGAAACATTCATATTTAGGTCATCGCAGATTCCTATCTAGTGGTCATAAATTTTGAAAGGATAAAGTATCATTTAATGGTACTCGGGAATTGAGTCTCAAACCGAGATTGTTATCTGGATCAAAGATTTTGCTACAAGTAGAATCTGAGGGTATTTTAACCCAATACAGGCTGGATGACCTTAAAGAGAGGCATAAGAGACAAGTGGAAA
The DNA here is from genome assembly GCF_004153795.1 of Camellia sinensis. NCBI lineage: Eukaryota > Viridiplantae > Streptophyta > Magnoliopsida > Ericales > Theaceae > Camellia > Camellia sinensis. The sequence continues at coordinate 833,417 of NW_021025991.1, read as the reverse complement.
GGGAGAAAGCTGGACCTCGCACTCATAGTTGAAAAAAAAAAAGAGTATATTTTTTGAATTGCCATATTGGGAGTACAATCTAATAAGACATAACCTTGATATGATGCATATAAAGAAGAATGTGTGTGACAATGTATTGTGGACAATACTGGGGGTTATAGGGAAATCCAAGGATAATGTCAATGCTCGACGCGATCTGCAAGAAATGAATATTAGAAAACCCCTACACTTGCAGTCAAGAGGGACGAATAAAGCTTATTTGCCACCAGCATAATTCACAATGACCAAGGATGTTAGAGTTCCTGACGGGTATTCATCAAATATCTCTCGTCGTGTACGATTACAGGATGAAAGCATTTCGGGTCTAAAGAGCCACGATAGTCATATTCTGATGCAACAACTTATTCCTTTGGGTGTACGAGGATTGTTGCCTAAGAATGTTGTTCAAGCCTTGATTGAATTAAGTAATTTCTTCAGACAATTGTGTTCCAAGGTAAATCGTCAAACAGATGTAGGATATATCCAACGTCGTATAGCACTAACACTTTGTCATTTGGAGAAAATATTTCCACCAGCTTTTTTTGATATAATGGAGCATCTGCCTAGACACCTAGGTGATGAAGCATTAGTAGCTGGAGTGATTCAATTTTGATGGATGTATTCAATTGAGAGATATCTTCTTACTTTAAAGCAATATGTACGTAATCGGGCTCATCCAGAAGGTTTAATGGCTAAAGGTTATCTCATGAAAGAATGCATGAATTTTTGCGCTCAATATCTGAATGATGTGGAAACTAAATTGAATCGGCCTGTAAGGAACTACAATGGTGCAGCTAATATGGGTTGTGCTGTTGGTGAAACCACAACTTTCAACCTTTGTCATACTTCTTATGTACAGTGTCATCGATATATCTTGTTCAATACGAAAGCAGTTGAACCATTCCTAAAGTAGGTACCCCTCTTACTCAATATTTGCCAAGTTTTTTTTTTTTTTTATTACATTTCAAATATTAATTTGTAATTTATAATTTTTCATCATATATAGGAAACACCTTGAAGAACTTAAGATGAAAATGCCTCGTGCTGATGATCATCAACTCCGAAATGAACATTTCAAAACTTTTCACACTTGGTTTAAAGAACATGTATGTATGGACAAATCTAGCTATATATTACAACTTAGGTCAATTTGCATTTTGAATTTGCTTTCATGTTTTAAATAGGTTCACACTTTGCGAAGGACTGATAATGTCACATTTTCTAAAGAGATTCATACATTGGCAAATGGTCCTCATACTAGAGCAAGAAGGTTCACCGGTTACATAACTAATGGGTTCCGTTTTTGGGTCAAGTCTATGGATGACCGTCGAGCTAGTCAAAATTCTGGTGTAGCGTTGAAAGCAGATACTATTAGTTATGCAAGCCGGAAGGACAAAAATCCTCGTGTGAGGGCTGTGTACTATTATGGACAAATGACAGATATCATTGAAACTCGGTACACCAATACAATAAAGTATGTATTGTTCAAGTGTGATTGGATTGACAATGTTCAGGGAAAGAAAGAAGATAATTTCAAGTTCACGTTGATTAACTTCAACCATTTGTTGTATCGAGATGATCAAATCACCAATGAACCTTTCATCTTGGTATCCCAAGCTGAGCAAGTTTGGTATGTTGCAGACCCTATAGAATCAGATTGGCAAGTGGTTGTGAAGATGTCTCAAAGGGGTTTATTTGATATGTATTCTACTAATCCAGAAACTGAGCCATATATGAGTCAACAATTAGAAGAAAATATAATGGTCCGTGATGAAGAAGTTGGCTAGGTGAGGGAAGTCATAGAAGGAGAAACTGTTGATGGTGAAATGTGAGAGAATTAAGATATTTTGTAATAATTTTTGGATTCTGTAATGACACAATAAATTGTCATGCTTTAATGACTTGCATATTTGGGCATGTTACTTTATTTAACAATTTTATGTGCTTCCAAGTTATTTATTATGTTTGTTTTGTATTTACATTATTAACTCCAAACTACTCTCTATATTTTCAATTGTATTTGTTACAGCTTGTTATGGCACGGAAGAGGAAGCTCAATCTCACACAATGGCTGATGTTTAGCGTATGCAGACACAATCACCACCACCATCACAGCCACCACCACCATTACACCCACCGATACAGCCACCACTACCATCATAGCCACCCATACAGCCACCACCATCATCACAATTGTCGCGACCAACGTTGTCTTCACAGGCCACCACAGGTATACAAGTTTGTTATGTACTTAAATTATATTGATTAAATTATTTCATTTTCACTATACATAAACTTTCTAATTTCATATGCTAGGACCGACGACTTCTTCATATCCCACCTCAGGTACAGGTTTGTTTTCATGTATTTAATTTATGCTTTAATTTATATGTTGTTTATTATATTCTTATATAATTTGTTTATTCTTATAATGTGTTCCAAATCCAGCGACTGATTTACAAGCCAACTCAGGTATAACAAATGGCTATGTATCTAATTACATTAATTTAACTACATGTTATTTATTATCAATTTTTGTAATATGTGTTTTTTTTTTCATTACTCCTCGCATGCCCTACAGTTTCTTTATCTTCCCCCCGAGGTCGAGGATTTGCGAAAGGCATTAAAGATTGGGGTACGGGCAAGAAGTTGGCCATTGATTTTGACGCCGACTTCAATCCTACAGGAGATAATGAGTCTAAGTTAACTAGCCAACTTGGGTTCATGGTACGTAATGGGAACATTGTTTCTCTTACGTACGTTGATTGGACCGAAGTGCCTATTGATGTTCTTGAGTCAGTATGGGCGGATGTTAAGGTAAAAGCATATTTACTAAATTGTTCAATTATATTATTAATTGAACTAATGATTTAAAATGTACTGTATGATAATTTACAAATTTGTCCAGAGGGGTACAAACCGCGTTGCTTGAAAAAGTGCAATGACTTGTGGAAGGATGACAAAAGCAAGATCAAGAATAAGTATTTTAAGCCTAACAAGGATCATACTAATATCAAAGACATAGTGCCTCCGTAAATTGTTCCAGAACAGTGGTATGATCTTGTTGATTATTGGAAGACTAAGGAAGTAGAGGTATATAAAATAGGTTAATTACAAAGCACGTATCTTTAGAAAAATTATTAACTTTGTATACTTGCGACTTACTTTTATGCAAACTTTATAGGACATTACAGTCCACAATGCTGGAAGTCGTCCCTTTCATTATATTAATCATACGACAGGACGTACTTCATTCACTCAGATTCGAAGGAAGGTATATATTATTTAGGTAGATATCAATATGAATGTAAATTACTGCGATAATAATTAATTTTTGAATTTTCAAATGATTGCTGAAGGGTTGCCCACGGATAAAATGAGCATTTGGAAATATACACGCAATCAAACTGACCCTAATGTTAGGCAAACCATGGTATTTTCAAATCCTTAAATTTGTATTTATATTTGATTTTATTTGAACTACCTAATTATGTATATGTACTTGTTATTTTAATTTATAGGATGAGTTTGAGCGCCAATTGTCCATGTTGCCTGAAGATTACCACACTACCGAAGATGCTCGAGACAGTGTTTTCCACAACGTGGTCGGTGAAGATGGGCATGGATATTGTCGTACTTATGGCAAGGATGTGCCTTGGAGTATGGTGTATGGAGATAAATCTAAGTCATCACAGTCAGGATCTCAGTCATCGATTGTTGCCGAGATCACAAAGCAGGTTCGCACGGAGTTGAGACAAGAGCTGAGGGATGAGATTAGAGAGGAATTAAGGGAGGAGATGCGAACAGAGCTTTCAACACAGATACAAGAAATGGAAGCTAAAATGTTGGCTATTGTGTCCCACGAAGGGAGTACAAATCACAACAAACAGGTTCGGTATAAACAAATGTTTTATAAATATCTAATTGTGGCACAATTGTATCATTGAATAAAAATACAATTAACAAAGAATACCATGACTATCATAGGTACCGGATGCATTGAGTGGACATCGTGAACCTACGGATTATGACGCCGATGAGAACCCACATACACCACCACCAAATGATGAGGTAAACTTTCAAACAATTTGAAAACTTGTCGTTTGTAAAAATTTGTCATTTTGTAACTTTTTCTCCAAACCGGTTGACACACTAAAATGCTCAAACAGGTTCGGATGTCAACGAAACTTGACACACACAACTTACTAGGCACACATGCCTTGTAGGAGAAGACGGAACTCGAAACCGATTCCCGATTTTGAATCTAGAGCTTAATTTCAGTTTATGAAAACTTATTAGTTAATGTGGGGATATATTTTTAGATACCAACACGTGGCATGGCGACGCCGACATGTCAGCCGAAGTGCCACGTGTCGTGGTAGTTACGCCGAGGTGATCTCGGAGTTGCCGAGGTTATCTTCGAAGATATCGGAATCCGAGATAAGAAGATAAGGGATAAGATTCCTAGGACAACGAGGAGACTTAGCCAAGATAAGGATAAAGCTCTTAGGGAATTTATCTTTATCTCTTGAAGAATCCAAAATCAGTATTGAATTGGAGTCCATAGAAGTCAGGCTTCTAGTGGGACTAAGATTGAGTAAACTATAAAAGAGAGGCACCCCCATGGGTCTAAGGTACGCAGTTTTATACTCAAGCTTGTGAGTTTAGCACTTGATCTATCTTTAAGATATATTGACTTGATCGTCGGAGTGCCCCCGGGTGGAAGAGCCACAACCGGAGCCTTTTTCTTTCTGTTACAGGTTACAGAAGCCATCTATTCTGCCGGTGCTCTCCAGCTGATTACTAGGCGGGCAGTGTGGTAAGAAAATTACCCACACAATTTGGCGCCGTCTGTGGGAATCTTAGAAGAATAGATGGCCAGTGACGGACAAGGGGGAAACATTGGGGGCGAAACTCCTGCTAGGAGTGGTAGACCAATCTACCTTGGCGTTGAAGGAGACAACCACAGTACAGAAAATCATGACCAGGGCCACGGAGAAAAAGACATCAGCCAGGAGGGCGACGCTTCAAAAAGGACAAACCAAAGTAAGTACTACAACGAAGATAACCTTCAGGTTTGGAGGGATAGGTGCCTACGAAGGGATGAGGAAGTAAAAGACTTGGCAAACAAACTGGCAGACCTACAGTCAGTGGTCAACTTCATGATGCAAAACAATGTTATGCAGCCACCATACCCGCTGCAAGATACGCCGATGCCAGCGATTAATACCCAGAAGGGAGGAAGAAAAGTAATCCCCGAAGCCCCTCAGCACACCAGGAGTGGAAGCCACTCACACCAACGTTCCAGGGAAGTCGGACGAGAGGAACCAAGGCAAGAAGAGTCCCAAAGGACACATCGCATGAAGGATCCAGGACCCAAAGAACATCTTCATGTTCAAAGGCAAGCACTCTGCTTTGACACAACCCATGGAGAAAGATCGAAACGGGCCCACCACGAGGCCGAAAGCAGTGTGCCAAAAAGATTGAAGTCCAGAGATAGCCGAGCTCCAGGTAGGAGTAAGGAAGACTTAAGGGACTACTTCAAAAGGAAGCAGCAGAATGCTGAAGCCGAGGTGACTTCCAAAGTTAAGCCGAGAACACCATTCTCGGTGGAACTTGACAAATTTGAAGCACCAAAGAGATTCAGTATGCCGAGGTTCCAAATTTATGATGGTAAGTCAGACCCCAACTTTCATGTTGGACTATACCTGAACTCAATGGCATTATACAGTGGGAACGAGCCATTGCTCTGCAAAGTATTTCTCTCATCCTTTGGGGAAATTGCATCCGATTGGTTCCATAAGCTACCAAAGGGAAGCGTGAAGACATGGGAAGGCCTGGCCGAGATGTTTTTGGCCAGATTTGTGACGAACAAACTATAGCCCCTGAGGGTCGACGCCCTGATGGCTTTAAGAATCACCAAGGAAGAAGGCCTTAGGGCCTACGCGAAGAGATACTACGAGGTGTTCAATCGAATACCCGAATGCAACCAAGAAGTGGCGGTCGTATCTTTCAAGAACGGCCTCAAAGATGACTGCCCACTACGGAAGCCTTTGGCAAAAACACTGCCAAAAAGCATGGAAGAACTCATGGCAAGAATTGAGAAGTACGCCAGAGCCGAGGAAGATACATCGGGAAACAAAGAGATAAAGCAGGAAAAAGGAAACGGCTCGCCGAAGCGAGGCCTAGGTAACAACGGACCGACCAAATAAGAAACAGAGTTGAAGGGTAAACAGGCAGTGACAACGGTGTTCCAAATCCCTATCCATAAAGTCTTGGACCAAATACGAAACCAACCCTATTTCAGAACTCCAGTAAGAACACCAGGGGAGTTCATGGGAAGAAACGTTGGTAGGCGTTGTGCTTACCACAATGGAGAAGGGTACCCAACTCAGGGTTGCAGAGCCCTAAAAGCACACTTAGAAGACTTGGTAAGACAAGGCCATCTGAGGGACCTTATTGATGAAGCCAAGACAAGAGAAGAACATGCAAGATTGCCTCAAGCACCAGCAGCTCCACCACCTCCAGCACAGCAACCACAGGCAGGAGGGCCAAGGGTGGTTAATGTGATCCACTCAAGGGTCAATGAGAACGAAGTCAGAGGAGAAACCCAGAGGGTAAGGCATTTACAGCCTGTATACTAAATCAGGGAAAAAAGACCTCGGCATGAAGAAAGCCAAGGACCAATGATAACCTTCACCGAAGCCGACCTAGAGATGGTCCAACATCCGCATAATGATGCCTTGGTAGTATCCCTCCAGGTTAGGGAATGCCAAGTAAAACGCATCCTAATAGATCAAGGCAGCTCTTGTGACATCATGTATATCAGATGTTACAAAGAGCTGGGCCTTCATCCTGACGACCTGGAATAATCCAGCAACCTTATGGTCGGCTTCAATGGAACGTCGACATGGCCACTGGGCGCAGCAAACGTGGAAGTACAAGCTGGTACTAAGAAGATCAAAACAGAATTTATGGTGATTGACACACCCTTACCATATAACATCATCTTGGGAAGACCATGGTTGCATGCGATGGGGGCAGTTCCCTCAACATTGCATCAACTACTACGGTTCCCCACAGAACATGGAATTGAAGAAGTCAGAGGAGATCAACTGCAGGCAAAAAGTTGCTCCATGGCAGCAACAAAGTCCACTTGCAACATTCGAGAGCCAAAAGAGGCAGAGATTGAAGACGAGGACATGGAGGTCCTAGATGATGTCGGCAAGGAGCCAACCGAAAAGAGTGAAGAGACACTAAAGAAAATCCTAGTCCAGGAGGGCGACGAAGAACGTTTCTTTCTTCTCGGTTCAGGCTTAGCCGAAGAAGAGGAAAGAAAAAGAGAACTGAAGATTTTTTGAGAGCAACATTGAGGTGTTTCACCTGACACCTTATGAAATGCCTGGCATTGACCCGAGGTCACTTGCCACAGGCTGAATGTCGACAAGTCGACAAACTGGATTCAACGAGCCAGAAGATCGCGTTTTATTGCACGTCGAAGCAGTAGAAGAAGAAGTAGACAAACTTCTTGAAGCCAGGGCCATCCAGAAGTTCACTATCCGACATGGTGTCCAACACAGTAGTAGTGAAAAAGAAGAAACGGTAAATGGAGGGTCTGTGTAGACTTTACCAACCTCAACAAAGCCTGCCCCAAAGACAGCTTTCCTCTGCCCAAGATCGACCAGCTAGTAGATGCAACTTCAGGGCATAAAAGGATGAGTTTTCTTGATGCATACAGAGGGTACCACCAGATTGCCATGTACCCTCCAGACGAGGAGAAGACTGCGTTCATCACCCCTAAAGGCTTGTACTGTTACAAGGTAATGCCTTTTGCGGTTGAAAAACGCAGGAGCAACTTACCAAAGGTTAGTAACAAAGATGTTCAAGCACCTGATTGGCAAAAACGGGTAAGAAGTCTACATCGGATGACATTGGTCGTAAAAACCAAAGAATCAAGGGACATCCTTGCTGACCTAAAAGAGATCTTTGAATATACTCAAAAACTACCGCTCCGACTCAACGGCTCAAAGTCACGTTGGGTTTGCGATCAGGTGTTCTAGGGTATCTGTAACGAGAAAGAGGCATAAAAGCCAGCCAGACCAAATCAAGGCCATCCTAGAGCTGCAGAGCCCGACGTCGGCGAAACAGGTTCAGATGCTTACTCGAAGGGCCTGGCAGGCCCTAAACAGATTCATCAGCAGAAGTCAGATAAATGCAGACCCTTCTTCAACTTGGTGAAGAAAAAAGCCAAGAATTTCTGTGGACAGAATAATGCAAAGCCGCTCTAGCCGACCTAAAGAAGTACTTTGACACAACTTCGATTCTTTCCAATCCAGAACCAGGGAGAGAACTGTTTTTGTACTTGGCAGTTTCAGAACCACGCAGTAAGTGCAGTTTATAACCGAGAAGAAAAAGGCGAGCAAAAAGGCAGTCTATTATGGAGGCAAACCTTGGCCGATGCAGAACAAGGTATCTACCCACTTAGAGAAATTAAATGCTGGCCTTTAGTAATTGGCTTTCAAAGAAGTTGAACCATTATTTTTCAGGCGGCACAAGATTGTTGGTCCTAACAGAGCACCCCACTTAAATCCTTGTGCCAACAAGGAGACTTAACAGGAAAGGATAGCAAGATGGGCAGCTGGCCTTTGGCCAATATTGACCTGGAGTTTCAGGCCAGAGAAAGCAATACCAAGGGTCAGTTTTGGCCCGACTTCGTGGCAGAATTCGACACCTGAAAACCATCGAACATCGGCTCCGTGAGCGCCGAGACTGAGCAGTTATCCTGCACAGTAACGAGAAGCCCAGCCAAAGGCAAAAGAGCAAAGGAAGGAAAAACTCAGACCCTGCAGCATTTTACATCGGCGATTCATTCAGATAGTTCGTCGATGGAAGTTCAAACCATCAAAGGAGCGGGGGCCAGGAGTACTGCTGATAGCTCCAAATGGAGAAATAATAGAACAGTCCATCCGTTTGGGGTTTAAGGCCTCAACATGAAAGCGGAGTACAAAGCATTAATTGCAGGAACTAAAACTGGCAGCAGCAGCAGAAGCAGATGAGGTAATGTTTTCTGTGATTCACAACTTATTGTTAACCAGTCTAACAGGAGAATTTTTGCAGCCAGGGGACGAAAGGATGTCGGCATATGGCCAAAAGAGCGTCACAGATTGGCAGGCCTTTTTTCAGAACTGCCGACATACTGCAAGTCAGCCGAGATGACAAACACCCACGCCGACGCGTTGGCTTTACCTGGCAAGTTCAATACGATGGAAAAACAAGAAACAATTATTGATCGACTATATATGTCGGGCCCGAGCATAGAACCAGAAAGGCATATAAGCAGCAAGCATGTTGTGTGGACATGCGGGCCAAGCTGGATGGATGCAATTATTGCATTTCCTGAAAGAAGGAAAAGTTGCCCAGACTAGATCGTAGAGTGAGGCACAATAAGGAGTCAGATCTGAAAATCTGCTAGATTCTGTTTGACAGAAGATGGACATCTTATAGAAGATCCTTCAATGGACCACCTTTTTTAAGGTACGTTACCACCCTTGCAGGGTTGACAAGATTTACCATTATTGAAATTCATGAAGGAATTCTGTGGAAAGCCAGCTCTAGGGCGCAGATACATTAGCCCACGGGCCATTACCCAAGGGGCAATTGGTGGCCTACATGCAAAAATGAATGCTGAAGCCCTACGTGAAGAAGTGTGAACCAACTGCCAAAAGTTCACTCCTTTGATACATCAGCCAGTGCTGACCTAAACCCAGTGTCCAGGCCTTTGGCGTTTTGCCAATGGGCCATGGATCTTGGTTGGGAAAATCCCCAGGCAAAACTGGGCAGAGAAAATACTTGCTTGTGAGCAACAAGATACTTTACAAAGGTGGGGGAATAGAGCAGAACCTTCTTTACCAAAAGTCTGAGAGATGGAAACCGTCAAGAACGTTTTTTTTTTTTCAATATGGGAAACATCAATCACCAGATTTGGGATTCACAAGAGCAAATTTGCCGACAACGCGAACACAGTTTGACAGCAAACTCATCAAAGAACTTTCTGTGCAAGAATTCCAAGATCAAGAAGCTCTATTTTTCACACACCAAGTTTTCCCCAAAGTAATGGGCACAGCAGAAGGCATCCAACAAAGTAATTGGATGGAATAAATAAGAAAGGCTCCGCAGCAAGCAAAAGGAAAGTGGGTAGACGAAGTTGCCCAACGCTGCTTTCGGGCACATCGGACTACGCCGAGAGATCAAACAGGAGATACCCCTGCCATGGCTTAGGCACGAAAGCTGTCATCCCATTGGAGGATCAACATCCCAGGGATCAGGGACCCAGGGGAGTAGAGAATGGCACAACGACATACTCTTAGCTCGAGATCTGGATCTTTTGGAAGAACGAAGAGAGAAAGCTGCAATTCAGCTTGCAGTATACCAGCAACAGCTTGCCAGAGCTTACAACAAGAAGGTCAATCCAAGAGATTTTCAAGTCGGCGACCTAGTCCTGAGAAAAGTCGTCGGGAACAAGAAGGATCCCAGGGAAGGCAAGCTTGGCCCAAACTGGGAAGGACCCTACAGAATTACTTCGGTATTAGGCAATGGAGCTTATCGGCTTGAAGATAACGAGGGCAAAGCACTGCCAAGACCTTTGAACACTTGTAATTTGAAATTCTTCTATCATTAGATGTGCAGTATTTTTTGCCGATGTCTTTAATAAAGTTTTTTCAAGAGTTCTTTCAACACATATGACTGATAAAATTACATACTGATGTTTTCTGGAGACATGAATAATGAGAACCCAAGTAGAACTCAGGTTCACATTGGGGGCAGAAAGAAGAAGAATGCGTTTACCACTTGTTGAAATTTGTAGCAATTTACAAGTTAGTTAAACCAAGATAATATTTAAAATTGAAATTAGACCGGGATGATGCTTAACCAAAGTTAAGCCGAGATGATTCCTTAATTCACTTGTTGAAATTTGTAGCAATTTACAAGTTAGAATTAAGCTGATTCCTTTCTTCACTTGTTGAAATTTGTAGCAATTTACAAGTTGGAGTCAAGCTGATTCCTTGTCTTCACTTGTTGAAATTTGTAGCAATTTACAAGTTGGAGTCAAGTGATTCCTTGTCTTCACTTGTTGAAATTTATAGCAATTTACAAGTTGGAGTCAAGATGATTCCTTGTCTTCACTTGTTAAAATTTGTAGCAATTTACAAGTTGAAGTCAAGTTGATTCCTTAATGCACTTGTTGAAATTTGTAGCAATTTACAAGTTGGAATTAAGCTGATTCCTTGTCTTCACTTGTTGAAATTTGTAGCAATTTACAAGTTGGAGTCAAGCTGATTCCTTGTCTTCACTTGTTGAAATTTATAGCAATTTACAAGTTGGAGTCAAGCTAATTCCTTGTCTTCACTTGTTGAAATTTGTAGCAATTTACAAGTTGGAGTCAAGTTGATTCCTTAATTCACTTGTTGAAATTTGTAGCAATTTACAAGTTGGAATTAAGCTGATTCCTTATCTTCACTTGTTGAAATTTGTAGCAATTTACAAGTTGAAGATAAGCCGAGATTACTGTTTCTCTTCACTTGTTGAAATTTGTAGTAATTTACGAGTCGAAGTAAAGCCGAGGTTATAGTTTGCAACTTATAGCAATCTACAGGTTGATCCAACCAAAGAAGATGCTTAACACTTGTTGAAATTTGTCGCAATTTACAAGATAATGTTAAGCCGGCATGTGATCATCTGTTGAAATTTACAGCAATTTGCAGATTGAAGTAAAAGCTAAGTATATTGTTCAAACACTTGTTGAAATTTGCAGCAATTTACAAGTAGACCATTATTTAACACTTATTATAACTTGCGAACAGTTTACAGTATATGTTAACACTTGCTGAAATTTGTAGCAATTTACAAGTAGGTTAGACCGAGATCACTGTTTACATACTTATTTAAACTTGAGAAGAAATTTGCTGAGTTAATATTGAATAATATATTCTAAACACATGTTGAAATTTATCAAGAGCTTTCAGGTCTGTATCTTGCCGAAGTAAAGTTGGATGATTGATGTACCCGAGGTGTGTAACCCCGAGGAGATTGCACAAAGGTGGCAAAATATAGAAGGCATACAAGCATGCAGAAGCAAATCAAAGAGGAATTAAAAGATTGAAGCATCCATAAGAAAAAAAACAATTTCAGTTACATACAAAGAAAAGCACATCGGCCATAAAAGGAAGTTTACATTGTTCAGAAAACAAAACAGAGTATAAAAAGGCAAGGACATAAAGACATTCAAATCAGGATTCTTCAGCATTAACAGCTAGGGGCGCTGGGACCTCGGAAGATTCTGGTGGAACCTCCTCGGAAATCTTTTCTGCTTCAATCTCGGCGTCAATCTCTGCAAGAGTTTCATCAAGACTTTTTTCGGCTGGAGGAACGTCGGAAGATGCTTGTTCAGGAGTTGCCTCCTTAATAACCTCCTCATCCTCTTCATGAGTCAGGTCTAGGATTTGATCATCTTGAGGAAAAGATTGGGTCTCATTGGCATCCTTAGGCTTCCTTACTAGAGCATCACCGTCATCCTTATCCTCATCTTCGGCTTCAGACTCAGACTCAGATTCCTCTTCAGCCTGACTTAGAGGTGGAAGAGGAGGAAATAGAAGAGGAATAGCTTCAGCCTTACGCAACGGCGAGTCATCTGGGATGTTGAGTTTTTTGGCAAGGGCAATCCAACCAAGGGAGAAGCCCCTGTTGCATGCCTGCCTAACTTGAAGTTTGTATTCCTTAGTGACGTCGGCCATACCCTGGGCGTAGGCCTTCTCATCGACTTCTTTGATTTCGGCATTTTTTGTGGCTAGAGCCTCCTGAAGCTCTTTCTCAGCCTGAACCATTTTTGATTTAAACTCCTTCTTTTCAGCTTCGGCAACCTTTCTAATAGCCTCAGTAGACTCCGCTTTTTCTTCGGCCATCTGCTGGGCCTTAGTAGCGGCCTCGGCCTGATCTTCCAATTTCTTCATCTTTGATTCAAGAGATTTACTATCCTTTTTGAGGGCAGAAACCTCCCTCTTCAAGTCAACCACTCTTTGCTGATTTTCAAAAGATTGCATCGAAAACGAATGGGCGTGCTGGATGGCCTGAAAGAAAACAGAAGTGTTAGGAAATCTTCTAAGTATGAAGCAGAAAGAAAAGACAAAACAAGAAACACTTACTTGAACGGAGTGCTGGAGCATTAGTGCGTAGTTTTCGTACTCGCTGTACCCAGCATTTCGCTCCAGATCGCTTGGAAGAAGAAGAGCAGTACTGAGGGCGACACCGACATTAATATCGTTGACACTCTCAATTGACATAATTGGCCTATCCTCCAAAGTCAACTTTGGTGTCCAGGGGACATCGGGTTTCTTGGACCCCGAAGTTGTAGCTGAGGCAGACCTCGGCTTCTTTGATTGGGTGGACTCGGAGGGCTGGGTTTCGGCAGACCTTTTTACAGGAGCAGAAGAAGTCTTCTTACTCTCAGCCAGTTTTGAGATAGACAAACTATCCTCAACCTCAACATCCTTGGCCTTAGGCTGGGCCTTCTTGATTCTTTTTGGCTTCGATGGGGGCATTGGTTGGGATGGTACAGCATCAGCATCAGTCGGGAGGTCAGCAAGGAGATTTTGGGCAATTGGCTTTGCACGACCCATTTCGGCAGTTTTGACAAGGCGTCGTCGACGTTTTCTTTCTGGTATTGGGATCAAGTATGGGGCCGAAGTGGATAGTTGATTGGTTGGGTCAGATGTGGACTCTTGTTCTGTTCAGGATGAAGAAGCGGTTATAGTTGTGGCAGTAGGTGGAGAGAGGCTCTTCTTCTTTTTCTTCGGGACGTCGGGCAATGTGGATTTGTATGTCGGAATAAAGTTTAGTAACAGTGGAGCTTTGCGCTTGTGGATTGGAAGATCAAGAAGCTTCTTTAAATCTTTTCCTGGGAAGTACGATTGGCGAAAGGTTTTTGGTGGCTGATGAAGATCTGCAGGACAAACAAACAGACATTAAAAACAGACAAAATTTTGAAGACTTGGAAAAGAAATAACTAAGTATTGATGCTGGGCTCTTACCCTTGCCCTCTTTAACTGTTCGAGGAAGAGGGTAGAGGTGAACATCTTCGTCTGGACCAAATTCCCAATTTCCCGAAGCAATGACAAAGTCATCCCCAGCTCCCTTGTTGGAGTCCGGGAGGTCGGCTACAATTTTGAATTCAGTAGACCTCGGCTTGAGGTAATAGACGTAACCTCTTTCCTTCAGGTTAAGGGGGCACATGGTATAACAATATTGTACATCGGCAAGGGTGATCCTAACATTTTCCTGCCTAGTTAGGGCTATGATACCATTAATCACTCGATAGGAGTTGATGGTAAGTTGCATGGGGTTCAACTTATAGAAGTGGAGAACCTCACGAAAAAGGGGATTGAGTGGAAGCCGGAGTCCGTACTCAGTAAAAGCTACTATAGGAAAGGGCATTGAATTATCCATGGGCATGATAGAGTCATTATCTTCAGCCAGCCTCAGGTGGACATCGGCAGGAATAGAGAATTCTTGCCTAAAAAATTCAAGTTTACTTGGGGTGTTTACCCGGTGTCTCCACATACCCATTACGTCGGCTTAAACAAAGAAGGCTGTGTTTCAGAAGATAGGTGTTTCAGAAGGGTTGCTAGAACCTCAGTTTCAAACCTGGGTAAGGACTAGTAAGGTTTGTTTCAGTTTTTCCTAAAGATTGAAGGTTCTACAGACAAATCCCAAACCTAAAACTAAAGACGAAGATCGAGGGCACAGATCTGGTAAAGATACAAAAAAACAAAGAACAAAAGCGAAGTTTCAGAAACAGGAACAGGGATGGGCTATCAAGAACACGAAGAATACAAAAAGGTTAAGGGCCAAGAACAGTGGTGAAAAAGTGCAAAGTGTTCATAGCATGTGAAAAATCATGAAATAAGATGCATTCAGGTGAATGATTCACAAATAATGCCTAAGAAGAACAGTAATAGCAAGAAATTTCAGAAACAATCAAGAATTAGAAAAAGAGGGTAAGGGGGCCAGCTGCTTACCAGATAAAATGAAGCCGGAGCGATATTCGCCGAGATCAGACGACGGTTGTAACAATGGCGAAAGCTTCGCAGGAATGGAAGAATAAAGATGGTCGCAAAATTTGGGGCTTAGAGCAAAATGCAGATTCGAAGAATGCTAGAGCTTTTAGAGAGAGAAAAAGCAAGAAATCAGAAATACAAAAAGTGGATAAAGGAAGAAGGAAAGAAAAGTTTTATCAAAAAACTTGAAACTGCGGCAAAAGCAGGGCGTTTATTACGCCTAGAGCAACGCACACGTCAAACGGCGCAGATGAGTGAAAGACAGCATTCAGGCGCGTCACAGACACGGGCCAATGAAGACAAACCACGTGAAAGAAACGGTTAGATGTGCATGACAGCTCATGTGCGTGGTGGAGTTCATTTGAATTCTTGTTCTCCGAAGAGAACACATCGGCTTAAAAATGAATTATCTCGGCCAAACAGTTTCTTAGCCACTATGCAGAAAGAAATATCGATATAGGTTCCATCACCTCAGAATGCCGAAGTAATAGAATCTAGGGGGCAGTTGTGGGGACATATTTCCTAGATACCAACACGTGGCATGGCGACACCGACGTGTCAGCCGAAGTGCCACATGTCGTGGTAGTTACGCCGAGGTGATCTCGGAGTTGCCGAGGTTATCTCCGAAGATATCGAAATCCGAGATAAGCGGATAAGGGACAAGAGTCCTAGGACAAAGAGGAGACTTAGCCAAGATAAGGATAAAGCTCTTACGGAGTTTATCTTTATCTCTTGAGAAATCCTAAGTAATCACTAAATTAAAGTCTATAGAAGTCATGCTTCTAATAGGACTTGGATTGAGCTAACTATAAAAGAGAGGCACCCCCATGGGTCTAAGGTACAAAGTTTTATACTCAAGCTTGTGAGTTTAGCACTTGATTTATCTTTGAGATATACTGACTTGATCGTCGGAGTGCCCCCGGATGGAAGAGCCACCGCCGGAGCCCTTTCTTTCTGTTACAGGTTACTGGAGCCATCTATTCTGCCGGTACTCTCCAGCTGATTACTAGGCGGGCAGTGTGGTAAGAAAATTATCCACACACTAATTCTATGGGATTGAACTAAAAATATACCTATAATAAAGGTAAAAAATAGCAATAATATGGATAAAAATTTGCTGCTATTTAAATATATTGACTAAATGTAGGCAAACATTGTACGATTATTCTAAACCAAAATTAGGCAACAAACCTGTCAAATGACAAATTCAACAAGCAGATTATCATAAATTTCAACAGAACTTCAACATAAATTTTCATTCAACAAACGAACAATCACCGAAATATCATAACCATCATCATTAGTTCAAAACACCAAACAAACACGGATTATTAATTCCATCAAAAACACAAATCTAAAAGGCAAATTGCAATCCAAATTGTAAACTAATTGATTCCATTGGTTTCAATTCAAACAAGCAATAAGCCTAATAGTTATCACCCTTATCATCTTCTCATTCAGCAAACTGAGCCCCAACTTCCTTATAGTCCTCCAAAGCAAGCAAGTCCTCCCTAGCCTCAAATAAGCAAATAAAAATTGTATGAATAAAAAAATATAACAGATCTTGAATTCATGAGTAAATAACATCCACAACATATTCAACTGGCATGTATTCATATCACCCGAACAAAAAAAAGAACAAAAAGACTAAGAATTCTCTCGGTACATCTTCTACACTCTTTTATCAATCACGTAAGTTAAATACAACTGTAATTGAGCTCTATATTCCCTTTCTTGATTGCCAACTTGGAATCCCAATTTTTGTGCATTAACAAACAAAAAAGTTCATATGCCAAAATCCTCTCTTTAAAGAGGAGATACAAAAAATTTGTTCAGTATTCTAGAATTTAGGCTATCAAATCCCAAGGATTTTAACAACAGCAAATTATTTTCACAATCTCATCAATATAAACTTTAAGCCTATTGTTGGCAAGTCACCAACCAAAAAATGAAAGAGGAAAAAACTGACCAGCCCTTTTCCAGTATGACATTGCTCGAAAATGCAATCTCCTCTCGGAAGTCAATGACTAGCTCTCCCATGTATTATCTGCAAACTAGCAGCCATCATGAAAAACCCAAAAATAAAATAAAATTCAAAACGCACTAAGATAATTGAGAGTAAGAGATAAATCCAGTATGTATTTATTGCAAAAAAAAAATATTCAAACCCATACCAAATGTAACTCCAACTGCCGTTTGCATGGTTCCTACAATGTAGCCATTAGTAATCATACTCATACATATACTTTGGCTATTAGCATGAAGAAACTCATACATATACTTCTAACTATCATCACAGAGAACAACATTTAATATAACAAGCAAACAAACAAAACTTCATAAAGCATGAGTGCTCTCTCCAACACTAGAACATGCACAGTACCTGTTCTAAGATCCCAAGAAAAGAAAATGAAAATAGAAGAAAATAAATCTAGTCTCACAATAAACTTATTGGAGGGCCGAGAAAACCATCTACAAATTTATTCCAGCACCCATAGGTTGCATTATTGGTGATAAATTTCAGATCTAGAGCAGCTAGAAACAGAAGTCTCATATGCACCAACCTATGGCTCAGTAATTTGCCCTAGATCTTTTGAAGCATCTTTTCCTTGATATCTTGATACAATCTAGAAAAAATCAAATATTTATCATATAAGGCAAATAAGCATGATTAACTAGATGACATTTAAAACCATTAACAAAAAATTAGAAGTATAATGCATCTTCCACCTAGAATCACCCACTAATTTTATAACTTCATGCACAATACATGTGTGACTCAAAGGCATAAGCTTCTACAGACCATTGACTGAAACAGAACTGTTATTAAAAGTGCAACATGGACATAAGAAAATTAAATAAAGGGAACTTAGTGAACAATGACCTGTCAAGTTAACCAGGCCTTCATCATCAATCCTACATGAATCCAGGTTTAAGCTCTCCAAATTCGTTAAACCTGCTTGAAGCAAAAGAAAAACTATATAAATGACAAAAACTTCGCAAAAAGAAAAGACTTGCATTCTTTTGTAATGAACACAATATCAAATAATGGCAAAAACCAGGTATGTAGCAACATAATGCATTGTTGCATGAAATGAGAAGTCTCTATGAGAAAATATTTTCAGTGAACCCCAAATAAATTTTGCATACTATTCTTTTGATAATTTGATTTAATTACCTACTAAAAATAATCACATCGAAAGACAAACCCACAGGAATGGATTTTGAGAAACAAAGGTGGAAAATTCTACATATTGTATATTCAACGGCTAAAGGAATACCCATTCCCCAAGTACAGTTGTGAGTTGTTGCACAAGACCCATCTATTATCCCTCTTGGGTATCTCTGTCAGAAGTGGGAAACACTTAATTTTTGCCCTAATTTTTTATACTGTTATTGAACTTGCATAAATATAAGAAGGAAAACCCACCTCTCATGTGTACCAAACAAGCATCTGAGATATCATTGAATCCCAAGTTTAGTAATGTCAGATTCCGTAGCCCTGCAGAAAACATGACATGAAAAAGGTTACTTTTTGTTGTGAAGGTTGCTCTCAATGTTTTCCTAGTTCTATTAGAAAGTGTAGTATGTATCCCAATTTAAAAGACAGTCTATTATTCTTAAACCAGGAGGGAAACAAAGTAAAGTTTACATGTAAGCTACTTGAAAATTTTTCACACCCATCATCAGACAAATTACATCTGCTTAGGTTCAAATATAGCAGGGCAAGAATAGCTCAGATTAATACCTAACATGCATAACTTATACTATTATTAATCATAGTATGTCACAAGAAATCCTTCATTCATCACCAGCATTTACCACGTCCAGTCAAAAACATTTAAGCAGAAAATCAAATAATTAACAATTAACTCCTTTCAAAATCAGAAGTCAGCTTCCAAATAAAAAACATTCCTGAGAAGGTAACTTTCTTTTCTTTTTTTTTTTCATTTTCTCATTAATCCGATGCATTACACTTCCAAATATTTTTATTGTGCTTTGATCCACAAAATGTTTAAATTTTCAAATGGAAATCCTGGATTTGCAATAAACTGCTACTCTCCTACAAATCCAGAATCATATCTTTGAGTTACCTTTTGTTAAGATATTTTCTTAAGTTTAGACCATAAAACAAATAATACTCATGAAATATTTCTTGTTCCATACCACATACCATTCTCTCAAAATGCAATATTTATCACAATATCCAGTGTGATGATATCTTCACATATCGATATTAGAGTTTACAATCTTATTTATTTATTTATTTTTTGAAAAAAATATCAAATGTTTTACATTTTCTGTAAGCTTGAAATTAATTATATTGTAAATGATTTTTTTTTTTTTGGTTTTTTTTTTTGTGTGCAGGTGCAACGCTTTTGAATACGTGATGATATATTCGCGTATCGATATTAGAGTTTACAATCTTATTTATTTATTTATTTTTTGAAAAAATATCAAATGTTTTACATTTTCTGTAAGCTTGAAAATAATTATGTTGTAAATGATGATTTTTTTTTCTTTTTTGTTTCTTTTTGTAGATGCAAACCTTTTAAGTACGTGATATCTTCGCATATCGATATGGAAGCTTACTATTGATATCAAAACAAGCTACATTATATTTGTTTTTATTTTTTTATTTCTATTTTGGATGCTAAAAATTTGAGTTCTTGAATTTCAAAAATTACTAATATTGTTAGAGGTTATTTTATATATTTTTGTAAAGAATATTTGATTGACAATTGTTACAAGGTACATATATTATTCTTGGTATATGATTTTTTGGATGTGAATTTGGATGTGGATGTATTTTTAAAAATATTAATAATTTGTATAGGGAATATTTAATAAAATATGATTTTATAAAAAATAATTTTATTGCGACAATAGCTAATGTAATTCTCATTTCCTTATATTTTATTAGCGACGGGTTAACCTGTCGCATATACACATTAGTTCCAATTTGTTGCGACGGTTTCAACTGTCGCAAATAAATCTTTTGCGACGGTTTAAACTGTTGCCAGTACGGTATTAAATTAATACTACTTTTTTGACGATGTTTTAGACCGTTGCTAATAATACTATTGCGACGGAAAACACCGTAGCTAAAAAAGGTTTTTTGCGATGGCAATTAACATTGTCACTAAAAATGCCATTTTCCTCCCTTTTTTTGTGTCAGGCGAAATCATCGCAAAAACTATTAATTAGCCGTCGCTACAAGAAAGCAACAGTTTGTAACCGTCGCAAATACTTTTTGTCATGTCCCTTTCCGTCACTCCCCATTTTTCGTCGTTGCTCCGTCGCAAAAAGTCTTTTGCGACGATATATGGACCTTTTGCGACATTTGAAGCCGTCGCAAAAAGTCCAGTTTTTAGGCCTTGTTTGGGAACCCTCATTTTTAGTCAAAAAGTTAAAAAATTACTAAATTAGCCAAAAAGTCAACAACTCATAACAAAAAGTCAAAGATTCTCTTTTCTCTCTACTTTTAGCACATCTTTTCATAAAAAGCCAAAAAGTCATCCCAAACATACTAAATAGTAAAAAAATTACTAACTTAACTTGTTCCCAAACGAGACAGTAGTGTACCAAGTGACAAATAGCTGTCAAGCACACAAAAATCTCAAAATCGTAATCCATTCTTTTCATTAATCAAGATAATCTTAAAACATTACAGATCATGTCTTGAAATTAAAAAATAATTAGGCAAGTTTGGCTAACCTAAAAAAGTGCACTTATTTCATCTTTTTATCTTTTTTGAGTCACATCAATCAACATCTCCTCTCTATTTTTTCTACACATAATACAAAAAAAAGTCAAAAAGTGTACTTATTTAGGTCAAGTTTGGCTATCCTAAATAAGTACACACTTTTTATCTTTTTTTCATCACATCATCTCTCTACTTTTCTGCACATCTTTTCGTAAAAAGATAAAAAGTACACTTATTTAGATCATTCCAAACAACCCCTAGTCTTTCTAAACTTGGCCTTAGTTGATTTTAGAACGTTACACAGTTATACCCCATATTAATTATAATTTATTATATTTTCACATATATTATCATCATTGAGCATAAATTTATTAATTCTACGTTTTTTTACTCATTTTAAATCATATTATTTTCCATATTTTTTACACAAAAAAAAAAAAGATAACTTCGTTCATAACCATCTTAAAAAAAATAAAAAATAAATAAAAAACTTCGTTTATAAGTACATACTACACAGATAGGCTTATACTTTTCAGCAGTGGTCACCGCTATCTACAGTTTAAGACATCACGTGGCACGTGGGTCATGTCAGTTGTTGCTTTACTTGCACGTACAAACCCCCCTTCAGAAGTTATAAAGAACTACGGGCTATTTTGGGTAGTTTCTTGATTTTTAATCCACTTCCTCTATATAAAAATAAAAAATAAAAAAAAAATTCAAAAAAAATTAAAAAATAATTTTTAATCATCATCTCAAAAAATACTTATTTATTAATAGATTTTGTTGCCATTTAGCAACAAATTTTTTTTTTAAATAAGTATAAAAATATAAACTAAGTTAAATAAATTAATAAAATAAAATATTATATCAAAAAATTATAATTTTTTTTCTTTCACAATCATCACATTCAAACCAAAAAAAATTATTATTTTTTTTAAAACAAAAGCTAATTTAACCTAGCTATATTAATTAAAGGACAAATTACACAAATGGTCCATATAAATTTGGGCTTGTAAGTTGTATCACTCTATTTCCTGACTTTTCAATTGTGACATATTTGAATCTGAATTTTGAATCTTATTCCGAATAAGACAATTAAAGATACCATTGCTTAATTTCAAGAGCAAAATCGTCAATTTGATAAAATATAAACTAATTTGACAAAAATAAATGTCAAAAAACATATTCTTGAATTTTAAAAAATTATTTCTACTCACTAAAAATAAAATTATGTAAAATTAACAAATTTTTTGGACAATTTTTTTTTGAACTAAATTAATTTTTATTATTTGTTTGGATGATGATCATGTAATGGGTGGTTATTTTTATTTTCATTAAATTAGTTTCTATTTTTCTATAAGTCAAATATGGCGACAAGTTTAATATCATTATTAAACCAATCCATTAATTCAAAAAAACTAAAACTAAAAACATTTCATATATTAAATATATCGATTACACATTAAAATCCTAACAACTACTTATTACATAATCATCATCCAAACACATAATAAAAATTAAAAGTAATGCTAGGGACCCCAAATAATCTACCAAATTGTGTATCAAACCTCTCACATGGGTGTGGACCCACACACATGTGGGTTTATGTGGATCCCACACCCATGTAAGAGATTTGATAAAAAAATTGATAGATTATTTGAGATTCATAACATTTTTCAAAAATCAATTTGGATAAATAAATAAATATCTAAAAGATTTATTAATTTTATATAATTTTATCTTTGATAGGTATAAATAATTTTTAAAAAATTTAAAAATATTTTTTGACATTTATTTTTGTTAAATTAGTTTATATTTTATCAAATTGACAATTTTGCCATTAAAATTAAGCAATAATATTTTCAATTGTCCTTATTTGGAACAAGATTCAAAATTCAAGATCAAATGTGTCACAATTGAAAAGTCAAGAATCAAAGTGACAGTAACCTTAAACTATACGGACGGTTAGTGTAATTCGCTCTTAATTAAAAAAAATAGACTTAGTTTTTTCCATACGTAACCTTTATTTGACCCAATCCCAATTCCAATTCCAATTCCAATAACAGACACATTTTCAAATTCAGTAATGATTTAGAGCTCTAAATCCACCACTAGTGAGGTGGAAATTGACAAAAAAAAAAAAGCACAACACACACTGTGGCACATCATTAGAGCCACCACTAATTAGTGGTCTAAAGCATTTTTGTTTCAAATTAGGGCCTCATTGGAAATTTGGTTATTTTAATTAATTTTTTAATTTCTAAACTATTTTATAAGATGAAAAAAATTATATTTGAAATGATTTTTAGATTTTTTTATAATTAAATGGATAGTTGTAAAAAAAATGATTTATTAATATGTAGAATCTAATATTGTATCTTATTAATTATTTTAATAATTTTTATCTTTGTTAATTATTTTAATCAAAAATATATTTCCAAACAGCGCCTAGATATTTTTAGCAACCCCAATTCTGTTAAACGTATAGAGATCATTAAACAATTAGGGTGTGTTTGATTGGACGGACTGGAAAATGGGGGATTAGAATCCATCGGACTTGAGTCCTGGGACTGTAAATCCCCTGGACTATTTGGTCGGATTGGATATGTATCCTGTGTTTGTTTTTTCATGGGATTAGATGTCTGGATAGGACTATTTTCAGTGAATCCAATGTTTGATTGGACGGACTGGATATGATAAATGAACAAAGAACTATTTTATCCTTTTTTAATTGTTTACTATGTAATAGCAATATTAAACATATCTTTAATATCTTAATTTTTTTACTAGATTAAATAAAATTTTATTTTATAGTATTTTAGTTTTTACACAATTAAATAAATTTATTTTTTTTAAATTAAATAAATAAAATATCAATAAAAATATATGTTATTTTTTTAATTAAAATTTTAAATAAATTTATTTTTAAAAATAACAATAATTAAATAATGAAATTAAATAAAACATTTATTAAAATTTAAATAATGAAATTAAATAAAATATAAACAAAATTTTAAAATAAAACATCAACAAAATATCTATAAAAAATTAAATAAATAAAACATCAATAAAAAGTTAAATAAAATTATTTTATTTTTAAATTGAGACATTTAAATTTTATTGAATTTTACTAAATATAATACATAATTAAATAATGTAGAGGGGTAAAATGGTCATTTTCGATCTAATCCCA